>CAMPDV010001968.1:0-69323 GCA_946699065.1 Loxodes magnus | reverse complement strand
ACAAATATCAGGTTCTAATATATATGTAACCTAATTTGCTTTAATAATCTCTTTATTTATTAATTATTTTACAATTAAAACTGCTATAATTTAGATATTTTCTAGATGTTTAATAACTTTTTAATGTAGAAATATTAATTAATGTCCAATATCAATAATTAAGATAATAATTAATGAATGTATGCAGTTTTAATATAACTAATCCTAATATATTATTTAATATACTTATCTACAATATTTAAATATATTAAATCTATAACAATTATATAATTTATTCCTATCTAATTAATTAGGATATTTCATTTTAATATTTTAATATTAACCATTATTTAGTATCAAATACAAATGTCATCAATATATAACCATATATTTCAGCTTCAAGTTTTTTCTTTAACTTAAATTTAATATAGTATTTAGAATTTTAAACCTTATTTACTATTATAAAATTCATTATTTACTAAAATATTAATTCTCAATGCTTTTTGCTTTAGACTACAGAGGAATTAGTAAGAAATATTTTAGAGGTTAAGCAAATAATCAAATTAAAATTGTAAATTAAGGAATTCAGTACCATAGTAGGATTTTATTAAGTTGAATATCAGTAACAATCCTTTTTTTCTTATATGTTAATAAATATTTAACTTATTAACAAAATTAATTAGTTATTTATTAATATAGTCCTTTTATGCATAATTATGATACTTAATAATCAATTTTTATAATTATAATCATAATTAATTATAGTGATACCATCCTTGTTGGGTTCATCACTTTAAAAAGTTTAATAGTTTTGTTAAATTTTCCATTTCCAGTCTTCTTTTGGGTCATTTTTCTTAAAATACATATCTTGCTGTAGTGCGTTCTCCAATCTTGATAATTGGAAACTAATTTCAATCGAGTTCCGTTCCAAACATTTGTCTATTTCTTCTTTATTGCGCATATGCAACGTCCATCAGTATTTCCCTTATAATATACATTTGTTTCCTATATACGAGTCCTTCTAGAGTGCTGTTTAGATTACTTATGGATTTCCATAACTTAAAGCTTTCTAATTCTTTTTTTTGAAATTTTCAACATTATCTTAAAATATGTCCATATTTCCTTCAGTACAAGCATTACTTTTACTCTTTACTATAGTAGTTTTTGTTTTTTTTATAGGTTCGGTTTCACATCTATGGGATTATTTGTTATTATATTTTTTAAAAATAAGCTTTCAGTCAATTCCGCTAATTAAGAATTTGAATTCTATTTGTTCAATTCTCAATTTGACTGGTTGGAAATTTTCTTTTTTTAGTATTTAGGTTTTTGACATTAGGTATGCGATTTTTCATTCTAGTTCTTATACGTTTCTTAAAAGTTTAAAATTCTTCTATTGCATTACTTTAATTTCTTGAAGAATATTTTGTTGATCATAAACGATTGGGATGGATCCAGTTTAGAAGGGACTTATTGCAAGAAATGTTCCACTTTTTAATAATATATTATAGATTTTTTCACATATAATAATAATAATTAAAATAAGAAAATTATATATATCTATTCTAAAAATAAATGCTTTTAATATCTTTTCATTACTTTATTATGAATATTTATTTTAAATATTAAACTAATTAGATTAATATAAAGTAATAGCTAAATAATAAAAGTGTAAAATTTGCTTAAAATTTATTGAAAAATGCTTCAGAATCATAAAAATTGTAATATAATCTATGACTTAGAAATATAATAATGAATATCTTTATAAATCATCTTAATAAATAGAAATAAATAAAATAATGGAAAAAAAAGAATTTAAGCAAAATAATTGATTCTATCTTAATTAACAAGTATATTTAAGCTACTTTAGGCATTAATATTTATTAGAAAAAAATTACATAAGTAATTAATAATTTTAACAAATATTTGAAGCTGTTTAAGAAAACTTAATTTTTAATTTAACACTTTTAAGTTTCTAAATATATCTTGCTAATTTTTATATATAAATATTATACTTTAAAAATTTTAGATTTATAAAAAAATAATATTCTTGTAACAGATTAAACCGTTTTTAATAAATTAGCAGCTGAATTTTTAAGAATATTCTTATTCTAAAGTATATTTATTTTTTAAATTACTTTTTCTTAAAGATATATATATTAAAATATTATAATTGCTAGAATTAAAATAAATGAAAATTCAATTTTGAAAAATAGTTTATAAAAAATGGATATTAAAATGGAAATAAAAAGAGTATTAAAATATTTGAATTTTAGTTTTTAATCATCAATAAAATAAGAAAATGATAGAAAATAGATAATAATTTGATTTTTTTGACTATAAAAAACAAATAAGTTTTATATTAAGTTGCTATAAATATTAATAAATGATCTAAATGATATAAAGAAATATTAAACTATAAAAGATAACTAATAAAGAAAATGATTTAGAAATTTTAGTTATATTTTTGATGTAAACATTTATATTAAAACTTATTTATAATTAATGAAAAAATTATAAGAAAACAATATTAATTTATAATTGAAAAACTTAAACATAGAAAATTAATTAATTTAAGTTTTGCTGATTTCAGTTTAAAAAAGAAGATTTGAAATTAATTTCTTAGATATCTTAATAATAATTAAAAGTTGAAGAATACAGGAATAGTATCAGAACTTTATACAATCCTGAAAAATAAAGATAAAGTTTTATAATATGCCTATTACTATCAATTGTAATTATAAAATAATATACCATAAATCTGCAACTCTAAATTAGAACAAAAATTCTTTAGAAATATTATTAAGTAATCTAACATCAAAATGTACATTTAAAAAACTATGTGGAGCCAAAAATCTAGAAAAAGTTTGTTTCATAGAATGAAAAAAACTGAGTCTAATTTTTTAATATTTATTTTTATTTTAACTTTTTAAGCTTAAAATTCCTTCTAAAATGTTTTTACTTCTAAGAGTTCAATATCAACATTCAACATTGACTATCTTAAATTTTTATATGTTTGACGGTTTCTATTTATTTGTATTTAAGATAATATTGTGTCGAAATAGTTGAGCAATATAAAAGATGAGTACTTTACAGTAATTAATAAAGGCTTATTAGAAAATTTTATTATCTTCCAGGGAAATTTTCTGATAGGACTTTTTAATAAAGTATATGCACCTCAAAAATCACATATTTTATCTTGTCTATTTAAACAATTGGATATCTATTGACAAAATTAAGATAAATTATTATAAGAATAATTTGCTTAAAAGTTTAGCTAATGCTTTATTGCTCAAAGTAATAAGGCCCCTAAATTGATGCAATTTGTTTTTCTGATTCTTTTAATTTTATTTTTATATTTTTCATATGAATTTTATATATTATCTGTTTTTCTTTTTAAGTAATATTTTTTAATAGATCCTATTATTATTTAGTTTCTTCAAATAGTTATTTAATAGCTTCTTGCACATTTAAATTAAATTTATTTGTTACAATTTTATCTGTTCTATTATATTTTTATTATATTTTTATTTTTTCCATTTTCCAACTTTATAATTCAATAATTATTTTTGTATATTAAAGATAATTATAAGTGTTTATGTATCCATATCACCACATTTACATTTATTTTTCTTAGTCTCTATATCTATCTTAAAAATATTTTTTTAAGAATAATAATTAACTTCTTAGCTTATATATTATTTTACTTTCTTTTGTATTATTTCTATTTAGAGTAAATATGTTATTTTTTCAATTGCTTGTCATTTTAGAATTGATTTATTTTATTAATGCAGCTTAGTGTTTAATTAAACTATAATATAGTATAGATATATTACTTTTAATCTTTCTTTCTTTCTTGTTTATTTATTTGTTTATTTAGATTTATTTCTTTAAATCTTTTTTGCTTTTAGTATTTGTATTAATGCTATTTATTATTAGAAAAAATTACTTTTTTCTTAAATTTATAATTTTTAAGTTTCTATATTCATGTTTAAAGATATACTAATTAGTATAATAGTAAAGGAAACATTTTGCTCATTTTTTCAATAGAAAGTTACCAGAATCAATAAATAAGAATATGACTATAATGATATAAAAAGAGTAAAATATTGATTGAAGAAATAAAAATCTCTATAGCTCTAATAAATATAATTTAAAGAATATATGATTAATTAATGACTAACTATTTATAATAATCAATTTAAATAAACCAATTATTATCTAAAAAATTAAGAAGATTTAAAAAAGTAAACATCTTAAAACATATGATAAATATAATAAATCAATAGATTTTTACTTGAAGTAATTTGAAAAAATACTATTTTATTTGACTCTTATAGATATAGAGAAAATGCTTGACATTATAAATAATTAACTTTTATTCATATAATTACAGAGAATTACATGCCTTATTACTTAATTTAGATCAAAAAAAGATATAGGCAACTATTTAATTGCATTTTAATTTAGATGGATAAATAGCAAGAAAAATTTAATATAAAAATAGAATATTTTTAGGAACTCCTCATGATCTATATTAGCTTTAATTTATTACGATCAAGTATTAAGATACTTAAATAAATTTGAAAATTTGAGATACAAAATATAGAATAATTATCATTAAAAATTAATATGAGCAGATAATTTAATATTAATCTCAAATTCTTAAACAAATATATAAACTTTGATTAATAAAATTGATGAAATCTTATATACAGTACTAATGAAGATAAATTTAGAAAAATGCGAATTATAAAATAGCTTCTTTATATTATAAAATTTAAACAGTAATAACTTAAATTTTAATACTCTAATTTTAATAATTTGAAATAAAAACTAGCTTAAATATTTTCTTAGTGTAAGAAGAAAGGTTAGGAGTTTATAAAGCAAACAAATTAATAATTAAAATAGTAAACATTATTTTTTAATATAAAGGATTTATTACTTATTATAATAAAATTTAGAAAAATAAATAAAATAAATAGTTATGTAATAAATTTAGATTAACAAATATACTTTTTTCTATACAAATAGACTTTAAATAAGTTACTTAAAATCTATTTTAATAAATTTTTATAAGAATTACATAAAAATAATTAACTGCAGTAATTCATATTAAGTTATTGATAATTAGTTAGTTGTTAATATACTGTCTTAAAAAAAGCAAATCATAAAAGATTAAAAAATAAATAATGTAGACTTTACTAATTATCAATCCTAGATGTGATAGAACTAAAATAATATTTTTTATAAAGTTAACTGAATCAAGATAAATATGTTTATAACAATTCGAAAACTATAAATATATACAAATATAAAACTATTGCTGAAAAAATAATAAAGAAGAAGTAATTGAAAAGAAAATTCCTAAAATTAAAATTTATATATTTTTGATAGGAAATTTCTAATAATAGTTACGAAAGTAAATTAATCTATACTTTTCAGTTTTTCAAAATTTGAAATAGCGATTTATAAAATTAAATATGAAATTTCATTAGAAGGAGTTAAATAATTTTTAAAAGCAATAACTTTACCTATTACAAATAAGCAAAATTTTAAGAAATTAGAGCAATTAATCAGATGAAGCAATTTAAGTTATCCAACCAATTTTTCATAGTTTTTAATATTTTATTTAAATTAATTTATTATTATTTTTTAGAGATTAAGGACAGTCTAACTTTCTTCGTGAATAATACACTTAACAACCTTTTTTACTGATATAACGGGAATATTCTGCTGATCATTTCTGCAAACAGAGACCACCATGTGTATTGAATGCATAATCTATGATCATAGATTTAAAGCCCCTACTAAAACTTACTAATTTCCAGATGCGTTCCCTTCAAGATATTAGATCTAATTAAGGTTCTTCCTAAGGATCGGAGGTATAATTAATAGTTCAAAATTTTACTCCTGTTTTTCTTTTAATTATATGTTAAAATAAATAAATTTACTGTTAGAAAAAGAGATTTTCTAAATTTTTTTAATCAATTACAAATTAATTTTATAAATTTAGATTTAAAAATTATAATAATTTTTAAACTTAAAACATTAAAAATAAAAAATTCTAAATAAACTAAATTGTTAAGATTTTCAATTTTTTAAATTTATTAGCGATAGTAAAATAGATTTCTAATTATAATTATTTTGGTTTAATTAAATATAATTTAGATTTTTAAATTATTTACTTTAAGCTTAACTTTATAAAATTTATGTTGTCGCATAATTTTTTTGTAATGATATACTATTAGAAAATTTTAATTAATAAAAAAGCATATGTTTCAAATTTATATGAACTAATCAAGTCTTATTCGGAATGATTTCAAAAAAATCTAAATTATAATGAATTATTTTATTTACAAATTAATATTAAAAAAGAGGTAATAATAGAAGATTATAAATTATTATTTATCTTTAAGTGAATCAATAATATATTATGAATAAAAATATAGTAAAAGTAAATAATTTATATTTTAAATGAATTTTTATATAAATTCTGATAATTATCTAAGAAGTATATAAATTTAAATAAAGCTAAATAGAATTTAAAAATTATTAGGAAATTTCATTAATAGAAACCAAAATATTTGTCTAAAAATAGAAAAGATAAGACAAAATAATTTTAAAAAGGATTAATTTTTTTAACTCAAAAAAGCAATTAGATATATAAATAAATAATTAAGCTTTGAATTTATTAATTTTAATTTATTTGTACTAAATTAAAAAATTTCATCAGTTTTAATTTTACATATTTGCAAAGAAATATAAGTAAAAATATATATTTAAAATTATTGATTAAGATATTATTTAATGATATATAAGATGAGTTGCTTGATATTTAATTTAAAGATAATATAATTATAGTAAATAATATAAAAAAGAAATAATTAAGAAAATAATATTTTCATTTTGGATATAAATTGATTGATAAATTAAAGAAAAAAAACAAAACGTGTTAAGACTTTAAGAGAGTAGAAGATGATAATATAAATGAAAATAATTTTTTATATAAATTTAAAAATAAAAATTTAATAATAAGATAATAACACAATAAAGAATTTGATTAGAGTGATTATTTTCTGATTTTAATATCTGAAAAAATTATGGTATAAATAATTTTATATAAATTAATTTATAAATTGGATAAGCGAAGTTAAATGTCAAATATTCTAATAATTACGAAACTACTAGATTTTAAGTAAAAAATTAAAAATGCTTATATGATACGATGAAATATTCGATGGAAAGGGAATTTACTTTCATCTTAAAGCATCATATCAAGCATTTTTGATTTTAATTGCTTTAATTCGAAATTTATTTCATCAATCTTAAAGATACTATTTAATAATATGAGGCACAGATTTTTGTAATAAATATTCCTATATAAGGTATCAATAAATATAATTTAGTAATATTATTTCGATTTTTTCTCTTAAAATGCAATCTATTTGCTAGCTTTTATTAATCTTAAATTTTCACTTTTTTCAAATCAAATTGATCATATTTTTTAATCCTTTACGTTTTGTCTTTTTAGTATTTTTTATCAATTTATAGATGTATTTCTAAACCAGTTTTTAGTTTCTTTATATTATACAATGATATTAAAAATTAATTGACTTTTTATTTTTATTTGAGTAATTAAAATTTCATTTAAAATTGTTGTAACGGAAATTAGAAACGTTACAATATATTTTTAGAGTCTAAATACTTATATACATTAATAGAAATTTATTTATAATTTTTACTAATGGGAGTTATTGCAATTTAAGATTAGATTTTATTTTAATAATTTTACTGTTATATTATTAAATTTGTTGAAAGTAAAAAATTTATTTTTATAAAGTATCTTAAATAAAAATTTTCAGTCTACAATTTCTTAATTTGTAAACTGAAAACAAATTTATTAAAATATAATTTATTAGTTAAGGTTATAAGAAAATTCTCTAAAAATTTATTAAATAACCAATAAATTTTTTGCATTATTTGGTAAAAATTGTTATTATCAAAAATGTTTATTATTTTTATATTTCATCTCTTATAATAATTTCATTTATAATAAAGCTTTTAAGAAAATAATTTTACAATTATATTCAAAAAATTTTAAGTGTATTTAAACTAAAAATATATTTAGCTTTCAAATAATTAATTAGATATTATATTTTAAATTAACTTCTATATTTTATTTGTAATTTTATCAAAATCTTTAGTTTTCGATTTTTTTAGTATTTTTTAATTTCTGCTACATAATTTTTATCACAATTTTTTCTATTAATTAATTTTATCGTCGTTTTATATTAATAATTTATTTGAATTTTCTTTATTTAATCCATTTCAAAAGTCAGAAGTAATTCTTTTACGATAAAAAATTAAATCAATTTTTAATTTAATATTTATATAAAACAATTTATTGAATAACTTTACAAATTTAAGCAGATTCTTTTTTCATTCTTAATTATACTTAAGTTTATACAAAAATATTCTTTTTTAATTATCTAAACTTATTTTTATCTTAAAATTTTCATTAAAAATTTAACTTTATTAATATGTAAAATCCTTTATTAATTTACAAATCCAAACTTTAGTCAATTTATATTTCTTTTTAATTAAAAAATTTAAAATTAAAGATTTTGGCTCTTTTTTATTAAAAGAAAAGCTAAGTTTTTATTCTATTAATTTGTAAATAATAGAATGAACATTTTTTTCAACTAAACTTTTTAAAGCGTGATATATTTTATTTCAGAGACAGTAAAATTTATAAAGATGTTTTATTGTTATAATTATAAATATTTAGATTGATAATCTCTATTTTTATAATACCTTGATTGCTCTTATATTAAATTCCAATGAAATAATTAGTTTTAAATAAATAAATAAATTTGATTATAGAGCGCGTAGCACTCTCGTTGGTGCGCAGCTCTTTAAAAAAAATGTTTCATACTGACAAGAATGTTTCTTACTGATAAAATTATCAGATACTGATAAAACTTGTTCAATACTGGTATAATTATTCAGTACTGATAAAAATGTTCAATACTGATATAATTTTAGAATACTCGTAATCTTTAATACTTGCTGGAGGTCCAAGGACATGGCAGGATTGTGTCTCATTGCATCACCAAAGCAGAGGATGACATGTGTCAATTATGGGTACTTAAATTCCCCACTTCTGATGAAGCTCGCAATATTATTTCTTTTTCGTTCCAGAATTAAATTAAATTTAAACTAAGCCAGTGCCGAAGGCCTAAGAATCTTATGTCTTGAGGTCAAACCAAAGCAGAGGAAGACATAAAGTCGATTATGGGTACTTAACTTCCCCAACCTCTGATGAAGATGACCTTGTTGTTCACCTTCAAACAACTATGGCGGTTTTAAAGAAAAATTTAATAAATTGATACTAATTAAATAATTTATATTTTAATAATCTTTTTGTGAATAACTAGTCTAAATTCTTTCTTTGAATCTTTTTAGTTGAAAACGACTATATTTTTCAATAAAATTTTAGTTTTTACTAAACATAATTATGTCTATATAATTAAATTAAGATTTATATAAGTAAAAAATTAAATTAGATATTTACTAAATTTATTCATAAATTTAATTCATTTTTTTATATATAAATAAATGTTTATAATAAATAACTTTTATAATTAATGATATTATTATTTCCTAAGTTTTTTTTTATTTTTTTATTTTTTAATTATTAAATTATTAAAAGTTTGATAACAAAAAATATTTATTACGAATATATTAATTAGCAATATTATCTATTTTCATCTTTGTTTATTTTTATTGAAAAACACTCAATTTGAATAAATTAAATATCTTAAGTTAAAATTTTTAAATATTTGCTCTTTTATTTTTATATTATTTTAAATCTTTCTGATAAAATAATCTAAAGACATTTTATTATTGCAAAATTAACTTTTTTTTAATTTTAATTAAATTAAGATATTTCATTTTATTGGTATTAAAATTTTTTATATTCATAATAAAATTTATAATAATAATATGCTATTAAAATAAAATTTTCCATTATGAGGTATATCAGCTTATTTCGGAAGACAATGTTTTCAGCTTTCTGCAGTTGAATAAAAATGTTTAAGACATAATATTTTTTCGAAATTTGAAACCTGGACTTTTTCAGATTTCTTTTCCTCTTTTTACCTGTCTTGGCCGTTATCGCTTCTTTCTTGATTTTAAAATTTCCTTGCTATAGTTTCAACATGTTCGACTCAATCATGCTTCTTCTTATTTCTTCCCTTTTACTCTTGAGTCCCTTTATTCCTTTGCTTCTGCACAATAAAAATTTATAATATGATTATTATCTTCTTAAATATTCTAAATTATTAAAATTAATAAAATTAGATATAGTTTATGTTTTTATTATTGGTATTTTATTTTAAAATATAAATATTTATTTTTGCTTTTAGAATTATTACGCAATAACTTTAATAACGTTATTTAATTATTGCTATAGTTTTTAAATATTTCTGTAATTTTATTTTAGTATTTATCAAATTAAAATCTTTTTAATAAATATAATTTACATTTTTTTAAGTAGGTAATGAATAAACTATTTCATTTTTTGGTTAAAAATTTAAAGAATATTTATATTACTTTAATTTAATGTTTTTTAAAGTATTACTATTTTTTTAAAATTTTCATTCAAAAAAAATTGATATAACTCAAATTAACTTTTGATTTTTCTCTTTTCTGATATGTTAATTTAAAAAAATTAAAAAAAAAATGAGAATATAATAATATAATTAAATTATCTGAACAACTAAAATTAGATTTAATTATAAAATAATTTTTTTATTTATAGCAATAATTACATAATTTATTATTGTAGTGTCATACTTGTTTGGTTTATCACATATTAGAGTTTACAAAATTTTCCTTATCAGAAATTTTCAATGTTATATTCATCTATTCATCTTGCGTTTCCAAGTCGTAGATCCTTATAAATTGCTTTTTTCTCATCTAATACTTAGAAATTAAGGCCTAGCTAACATAATAATTAGATATATTAAAAAAACTAAAAGACAAAGATATATTTAAGAAATTAAATTAAATTTTTTAATTTTATTATAAGAAATAAGAAAATATTTTAATTGCAAAACTAATATCTTAATTAAAAGTTTAATCTGTATATTCTTAAAAAATTCAGCAGCTAATTTATTAATTAATCTTAAAAACCTTAATGATAAAATTTAAAAATATCAATATTATATGTAAATAACTAGAAAAATTATATTTTTATAAAAAATATTTAAAATTTATTAGAATTTAAAAAAAAGTTGTCAAGTTTAATATTTAGAAAACAAGTTTTTAATTAGAAATATATAACTTAATTATTATTTTAATTATTTATCTATTTTATATTATCTGTATGTTTCTTAATAAAAAAGGATATATACGATCTTTTTAACTAATTGTTTTTAACTTTCATTTGAAATAAAAAATTCTTAAAAAAATAGCAACCAATTTATTTAAAAATGGTTTAATCTGTTATAAGAATATTAAAATTAATTTTATTCAACATGAAAAAAATATTAAAAAAACTTGAAAAAAATATAAAGATAGATTTCGTTGCAAACAGAAAATGAAATATGATATTATTGAGTTAACCAAATTTTATTATTGATAAGCTAATAAACATATTTAATTTAAAGAAGTATCATTTGCACTTCAAATTAACTTTCTAAAACTCAAAGAAAAATAATATCCAAAATTAATAAATATTTGTTCTAAAAACTAGAAATATTAAATTTTAAATCTCAAATAAAATCAAAGTAGCATTATTGCTCCTTTAGATCTAAAAATAAGAAACGAAAATAATTATTTTATTAATATAGCTAAAAATAATAATGAAAATAAATTATATCTATTAAATAAAATTTACCATTGAATTAGGATTTTCTTTTTATATTAAAAAGAAACTAGAATATTATCTTATTTTATTTTTTTAATTGCCTTTTTTTAACAACATTAGTCAGTTTAGAAGGTAATGCGTCAGAAGATACAAAATAATATTAATCTATTTTAGGAGAATGATATCCAACTTTTTACGAGGATTTTTCTCGGAAGTGAGAAAATAAGATTAAAAAGAGGAAATTAGATGTAATAAGTCGTTTTATGGATTACAAATACTAAAATTTCTTACTCGATGATACTTTAATCTTAAAAATAAAAAATGAACTAAAAACTGAAGAATTTTCAAAATTGTTTTAAAAAAATTTTAATATAAAAAAGCTTTTACAAAATTTTAATTTTCTCATGCATCTTATTTCATCCTACTTCATCTTCTAAAAAGAATTCTCATTACAAAAAAATTTCATAAAAATATAATTAAGATACAAATAATTAAAAAATTATAGCAGACCTACTAAAAATACCAAAATGGAAAATATGGATACAATTATAAAATTATTTTTTTATACATCTTAAATTTTCTTTATTAATAAGAGCTGTCAAATGTTATTTACTATTAAATTATTTTATTATAAAATGAAAAAATAGGAAATTAAATCAGAAGCAAAAATTATTAAAGTAAAAGAAGATTTAATCTAAAAAATATTTAAATTTTTATTAATTTAATTAAATACCGAAATAATATAATGTAATGGTATTTAGCATATTGTTAAGTATTCATTATATTTAAAAAAAATTAAATTCTAATTTATTATAAATTCATAATACTAAAATATAGAAAATATACGTATATAAAAATTTTATTAGACATAAAAATTGAATTAAAAGAAAAAATTAATAAACAATTTTTATCTAGTATAAATCAAAATTAAATTTTATATATATTTATTTAATTAAATTTGATAATATCTTTTAGCATGCACAAAATTTGCTTATGCTCATAAATTTCTTATTTATATATTTCCATTAATTTATTAGCATATACTTAAATAAGTTAAAATTGTTTGAAAATTTATTTAAGTCACTTACTAATTTATTCGAATTTTTTAATGAATTTTCTACCAAAGCAACAATCTTGAGTTCAGTATTTTGATAATGTGTATGCTCTTGAAAATTTCAATATATCTAGCATCACCCTATCAGAAATTAAAATCCATTTAGAAAGATTAGATCTTCCAGTTTAGATAATGCATCTTCTAGGTCTACTTTATGACTTATAAATTTTTATAAATTTTCTGATTGTGATTAGAAGTTAATTTTTTAAATATATTTTCAATGCTCTATTTATTACTTTAATTACAAAATTATATATCTAATACTATTTATATGTTTAATTTTTATTCCTTTTGTTAACAGGTTAATTAAAAAAAAAATTTAGATTTTCATACTAAGAGAAAGCAAATAAGTAATCTTAATTTTTCATATTATTTTCTATTTTTATTTTAGTCATACTAAAGTATTAGATAAAACTTCATAAATTTAAAATATTTTACAAATATAATTAGCATTTATTTTGGCTTTAAGTAAAAGATATAAAATTTACAGAATTAGCTATTTTTTTATCTCCAAATATAATATAAATTTTAAGAATTAGATATTAAAATTATGATATTAAGACTTCTTCTATTAAACATATAACTTCATTTATTTAAGTTTTAAAATTTCATATTGAGCTAAAGTGGGTCCTTATATCTTTATGGAAAAATTTAGAAAATAATTTTTCTGTTGCATTCGATCCAAGTTGGAGGGAGTAGTTAACTCTCAATAATATTAAAACTTATTACCGGAAGAAGTTGGATCTCTCAGAAGATAATTTAATTAGAACATAAGGAACATTTTAAATCTCGGATTGTATTTGTGGATTGAAAATCACATAAAAATCCTAATAAATTGTTTTTTGAGTTGAACTTAAACTTTTTGCTGACTTTAATTTTAATTTAGTAAAGCTTAAATTCCTTAATAATTTTAAAAATATTAAGTAGCATTACAAAGATAAAAAGTAAAAATTTACAAATGTACAAATTTACAAATTAAATCAAACCTAAAATCAAGAAACGAAAAAAGGAATAAAATTCTCTTAATTGAATAATATTTAAAAAACGTAAAGTTAAAAGAAAATATAAAAAAAGTGTTTTTTATAAAAAATTTATAGAAGAATAAATATAAAGCTATAAGAAAGAAAAAATTTTGAAAATTAAAAAATTAAAAAATTAAAAAGGTAAAAAATATTATAATTGCAAGTAATTTAGTTTTAATTACAATATATTGTTGAAAATTTTTTTCATAAGTAAATATATTCTTTTATAAAGTTGTAAAAAATATATCTCAAAGATAGAAAATCAGTCTATTTGATGAACATAAAAAACTTACTAACTTATTATAAGATATCGTAAATATGATTTTAAAAAGATTCAAAAGAAAAACATTTTAATTTAAAAAACAAAAAACATAAATTTTTTAAATAAAATTTATTTAATAAAAAAATCAAATCAATTCAAAGTAAAAAAACTCTAAAATAATCTAAAATTTTTAATTTTAAATATCTCAAAACTAAGTGAAATATCTCTTTTCTTTCTTTTAATAATTTTTAAGATTCAAGATTAATTTCAGCTAAAAGTTTAGAAGTTTCTTAAAAAATTAAGAAAGTATTAACGATTTTATAATTACAAATTCTTCATTTATCCTATATTTATTTTTATTAGAATATATTGTTTAAATAATTATAATTATTAAATTTTGTTATTAAAAATTAATTTTAAAAGTATATCAACTAATTTAAATTGCTCATTAAAATTTATTTCCTTGAAGAAAATAAAAAAAATTAGCAAAAATTCAAAGACTTAAATTAACAAATCAATTCTCTAACCTATACTATACAACAAATATTAAATGAAAATAAATGATTAAAAACTGAAATTAAAGCAAAGCTTCAATATTGCGAGTTAATTAAGAACTGGAAAAAAAAATTATTAAACTAAGCAGCTATGTATAACTCGTTTTCCATCACTATCCCAATAACGATCCTATAGAAATTGAAGAACAGAATACAAAAACTCTTTCAAAACGGAAAAAATTCTAAAACTTTGAAAGCGTCAAAAAATGTCTAAAAATGTCTAAAAATGTCAAAAAATAGGTTGTGACTCAAAGAATTGTATAACAAGTTGTTTCTACTGTTAGAAGATTGGGCATATTTTTAGAAGAAGCAAGAATTAAATACCTAAAAGATATAAAATAATATAACTAAAACATATTGCTCTCCAGAAGGAAAGATCTAAAAGAAAAATATACAGAGTGGAGATTAATTACTATTAGATATAGTAAATGCTCAAAAAATAAGAGAAAAAAATGTTTGTGCTAAAATGAGTTTGAAGCAAGATTCTTGTGATCAAGAATGTTAAAATTGTGCTAGCTGTTACGCAACAGAAGAAGTGAGCTCTTAAGAAAACTGCAATGATTCTATGATCGCATAAAACAATCCTATCATCTCATAAAACAACTTATAAACATATCAGTGTTAAACCTAATAATAGAAATATCACTTTAATTATCTTAACTAAAATAATTTTTATTCAAATTTTATTATTTTCTTTGACAATTTTTTACTTTTATATTGATAAATATACACCTTAACTAATTAATATTTAAAATTATATTAATTCGATCTAATTATATAGAATTTCATTCTCGCTATTCTAAACTTTATTATTTTCACATGTAGATATTAAATATCATTAAGATATACACTTTTATTAATTTTAACTCAAAAATATTTTTTTAGTTATATATAAACCTATTATATTAGTTTTTATCAAATTGGCTATAAATTATTTATTTTCTTACTTACTTATCGTTTTCATTGTTTATTTTATTCTATTAATTTGTAATTTTATATAAATATTATAAAATTTGAAACATCTTTAAGTATGATTTTTTATCAATAAAGCAACTTTCTATTTCTAGATAGTAATATTTATAGATTTTTCTAATTTTTATGCGAAATCATCTAGCAATTTTAAAAATTTCAAAATAATTAAAAAATAGTGAAAATGTTTGAACAGTTCAAATAATTAATAAAAATTAAATGTAATTGCATAACTAATCTTATAACTTAAATATTCTTAACGAACATTAAATATAAATTTTATTAGAAGAAATATTGATTTTTACTTCTTTTTGATACTTTACATTAAAAGAAGATGAAAATACTTCTTAAATGTTGTGAAAATAAAAATAAATTATTAAAATAAAAATTATTTTTAAACTTAAACTTATTTCCAAAATCTATAATTTTCAATTAAAATACCTTGATTTAAATATTCATTTATATTGAAAATTTCTTTTAGATATTTTAGAAAATTTTTAGTAATTTATTTAGCGTAGTTTAGAGTTATTCATTTCTAACTACTTTTTTAAATAGCAAAAATATAGAATTAAGAATCAATTTTTTTGCTAAATCTTAATTTTTTCTAAAATTTCTTTGATATTATAGAGTATTTTTTGCTTTCTTTGCTTAAATACTCTTAAAGATAGTTGAATATAATCAATTAAAGGAAGTAACATTTATTTATTGAATTTATTTTACAGAACAATTGTTAAAAGATTAAAATATTTTATTATTAATAATATATTCTTATAATTTTTATTTTTATAATGTAATATCTTATAATCTTTAAAATATAAGTTATCATCATTAAAAAATTATCTTTATAACCTTTATTTTCTAATAGGAATTAATAAGAAAAAGAAAAATTTAAATAAGTTATTGATGATATTTAAAAATTAAATAATCAATAATTACTTTATAAAGATGCAACATTCTTAATAAGATATAAAACAAAATGCTAAATAATAATAAATAAGCGTTGCAATTAATCTCTTAAAATATATTAAATATTTATTTATTTCTTAATTTAATATTATATATAAAAAGGATTATTATTTTTATTTAATGTTATAAAATAAAGAATTTTAATTATTACTGTTATCTTTTTAAAGCTTATTACTATATATAATTCAAAATATGGACGGTGAGTCTTAAGCTAGTCTCTAGCTTGAGAATCAATATCAGAAAAAGCGAGTTTTATTCTGTAGTCTGCGCCTCAGAAGCTCTCCTATTCACTATGCCGTCAACTTGGATAGGAGCTTGGTGGAAAGTAAGGTATAGCTGAGGCAAAAATAAACTAAGATTTTTAACTATAGAAGATACTCAAGACTGACTTCTGTACTAGAATGAGAATTCCTTAAGAATTTCAACTCCGGCCTTAGACAGAATCACAAGAATAGAGAGAAAAAATTTTCACATTTGTGAATTAAAACAAGGAGAAAAGAGTATCAAGACTATTTTATTAAAGCATTAATCCGTGGATAGTCTATAATGGCAGACCCACGTTAATAATTAATTAATTATTTATAACGTAAAATCTCCACGAAAAAATAATATAATGCAATTATTGTTTAATTATAACTAGAAATATTTAAAAACTGTTATTATAATTATCAACATTTTAAATTTTAGATTTATATATTTTATTGTTTTAAATATTTTATCTTATATTTAACAAAAATAATAAATTAGCATTTTTAATGGTAAATAGAAAATTATTTATTAAAGCTTTATGAAATTTAATTTAAAGCATAATCTTATTAATAATATTCAAATATATACTTTTTTAAATTACTTAACTTTCTAAATAAGTACTATTATTACAAAAATTATGCAGTAGCATAAATTTTATAAAATTAAATCCAATAGCAAACAGTTTAAATATAAGCATTTTATTTTATTAAATACAACTAATTATAAATTAGAAAACAGATTTATGATCTTTAATAAATTAAAAATTAAAAATATAAATTATTTAGGCTAATATCAACAAAATTTATCATATTAAAGTAACTTTTTTTGTATCTATGGTGGTCTCTGTTTGCAGAAATGATCAGCAGAATATTCCCGTTATATCAGTAAAAAGGTTGTTAAGTGTATTACTCACGGCGAAAGTTAGACTGTCCTTAATCTCTAAAAAATAATAATAAATTAATTTAAATAAAATATTAAAAACTATGAAAAATTGGTTGGATAACTTAAATTGCTTCATCTGATTAATTGCTCTAATTTCTTAAAATTTTGTTTTATTATTTGTAATAGGTAAAGTTATTGCTCTTAAAAATTATTTAACTCCTTCTAATGAAATTTCATATTTAATTTTATAAATCGCTATTTCAAATTTTGAAAAAATGAAAAGTATATATTAGTTTTATTTTCTAACTATTATTAGAAATTTCCTATCAAAAATATATAAATTTTAATTTTAGGATATCTCTTTCAATTGTTTCTTCTTTAGTATTTTTTCAGCAATTATTTTATATTTGTATAGAATTATAGATTTCAAATTGTTATAACATATTTATCTTGATACAGTTAACTTTATAAAAAATTAATCTTTTAGTTCTATCACATCTAGTATTGATAATTAGTAAAGTCTACATTATTTATTTTTTAATCTTTTATGATTTGCTTTTTTTAAGACAGTATATTAACGACTAACTAACTATCAATAACCTAATATGAATTACTGCAGTTAATTAAATTTATTAAATCCTTATAAAAATTTACTAAAATAGATTTTAAGTAACTTATTTAAAGTCTATTTGTATAGAAAAAAGTATACTTGCTATCCTAAATTTTTTACATAACTATTTATTTTTATTTATTTTTCTAAATTTTATTATATGGTACTGAAATGGCTCCATATTGTGAATAGTTTATTGGTAAACAAACAATGGAATAGTTAGAATTTCTATAGAGAAGATCACTGAGAGCAATAATGGATGCCCCATTTTGTGTGCAAAATGAGATTTTGGAACACGAATTGCAATTTATGAAGTTTAAACATTATTTATGATAAAAAACATTAAGGTTAAGAAGTAAACTAATAGGTAATCAAGGGAAAACATTGGATGGGATAATGTTTGAGATAAATAGAGAAGAGAATTTTATATTTGAATAATATTGTACGTTAATAAAAGAAGAGATATAAATCAAAGATGTAGAGCTGTTTATAGATGACGGAAACAATAATAAAACAGGGAAAGAAAACATTAGTAAAAAAATATGAGAATATCGTACAAATATGGAAGACAGATGGAGAATGGATTAAATGGTAACGACATGATAATATAGAGTGTATTGATTTGATGAATATATTAAAGGACCAGCAAATTATCTAAGATATAACAAATACAGAAAAGATGAAATATGCTATATTTTTAGACTAAGAGTAAGATGCAATGGAAGTCAAGATTGCTTGAAAGAAAGACATTTGGTGGAAAAAAGCGAATGCCCGATGTGCAGTAAATCAAAAGAAGATGAAAGACATATAATAGAAGAATGTGAAGAATACAGTGATGGAAGAGAAAAGTGCATAAGAAATTTAGAAGAAATGTAATTAAATTGAATAGGACTTTAATTATTCGATGTAGTATGAGGTACGGCTAAATTCGAAAAATTTATAAGAAAATAAGAAATAAAACATAGAATATAAGTAGATTAAATAGTAAAAGACTATATAAGTACAATTTTAAAGCAGAGGAAAAAAGGATATCAAGAAGGAATAATTGATCGAAAGAAAGAAATTGGAAAATATTATAGGGCTGGAAAAGGATAATTCATTTGAATATATAAAAACTTAATAAAAAGAAAAAGATATAGAAATAATAATGAAATGAAAATATAAGATAAAATTCAAAAGGCTTATAGTGAGGGAATAGTAAAAAGAAGAATAATAAATAGTGAAATACTGTAGAAGAAGGAAGAAAAAGAATAACAAGAGATTGACGAAATAATAGAGGAATATTTATTACCAAAAGGGATCTTGGAGTAAGAATTTGTATTCAATTGACTTTTTATAGTGCTGCGCACCATTGTGGTGCTACGCGCACTTTAATCAAAGTTTTTTTTTTATAAGAAGTAATAAATCCTTTATATTAAAATAATGTTTACTATTTTAATTATTAATTTATTTTGCTTTATAAGCACAAAGCCTTTCTTCTTACACTAAGAAAAATTGTAGCTAGTTTTTATTTCAAATTATTAAAATTAGAGTATTAAAAATTATAGTTATTATTGTTAGATTTTTATAATATAAAGAAGCTATTTTATAATGTTGTTTATTATTAGAAAAGTTTACTATTTTCTTAAATTTATAATTTTAAAATTTCTATATTCATGCTTAAAGATATATTAATTAGTATAATACTAAAGGAAATATTTTGCTAATTTGGTTTTTTAATTAATTAATGAAATTTAACCTCTCATTTTATGCTAAAAAGCTGAGAGAGATCTATCTAAATTATTGTTAAAGGCAAAGTTCCTCTTAGCGTTGCCAGTTTCTTGAATATCTTTTCCCTGTAGAATCAACCATTAGAGTAATATATTTTGCTTAGTCTCTCGCATAATTCTCTTGATTTTTTTGCTTTAAAATTTTTGAACTCTAAACTCTGTCTTATTAGGTGATTCGTCTACTTACAGTATTAACATCTTTTGAGAACTCGTTTTTGTCTTGACTATTGTTCTTTAAGTTTTTTTACAATAAGGAAAGGAGAGTATTGCGATAGGTTCAACTTCCATCTTGTTCAGATGAATTTAAGGTTGAAGTTGAAGTTGGAAATTAACTGTCACTCCAGGAAACTCCACTTAGGATCCCTTCAGCTTGGTGATCTCTTCCTTGAGATAATAGATAGTAGATATGTGATTTTTGAGGTATATATACTTTATTAAAAAGCCTTATCAGAAAATTACCCTAGAATACAATTAAATTGTTCTAGTAAGCCTTTATTAAATACTTTAAAGTACTCGTCTTTTATATTGCTCAACTATTTCGACACAATATTATCTTAAATACAAATAAACAAAAAATACCAAACTTATAAAAATTCAAGATAGTCAATTTTGAATGACGATATCGAATTCTTAGAAGTAAAAACATTTTAGAAGGAATTTTAAGCTTAAAAAGTTATTAAAAAAATTAGGCTCAGTTTTTTGATCCTATGTAACAAAATTTTTTTAGAATTTTTGGCTCCACATAGTTTTTTAATTGTACTTTTTATGCTAGATTACTCAATAATATTTCTAAAGAATTTTTGTTCTAGTTTTTCAGATTTATGGTATAATTCTTAATAATTATAACTGATAGTTTTAGGCATATTATAAAACTTTATCTTTATTTTACAGGATTGTATAAAATTCTGATCTAAGCCCTGGATTCTTCAGTCCTTTATTATTATTAAGATATCTAAGAAAGTAAATTTCAAATGTTTTTTTAATTTAGATCAGCGAAAATTAAATTAACTAATTTTCTTTTTCTTAATATTTTCTATTAAAAGTCAATATTGTTTTTTTCTACTTTTTTTCATTAATATTAAATAAGTATTAATATAAATTTTTACATCAAAAATATAACTAAATTTATAAAGCATTTTCTTTATTAGTTATCTTTTATAGTCTAATACTTCTTAATATAATTAGTATACTTATCAAATATTTATAGCAATTTAAAATAAAATTTATTTGTTTTAATAGTCAAAGATCAATTTTTTATCAATTTTTTATCTATTTTCTATAATTTTCTTATTTTTATGATGATTAAAAAAAAATTTTTTTTCAACACTCTTTTTATTTCCATTTTGATATCTATTTGGATATAAACTATTTTTCAAAATTTAATTTTCATTTATTTTAATTCAAGCAATTATAATATTTTAATATATATTTCTTAAGAAAAAATAATTTAAAAAATAAATAAATATTTAAGCAGCAATTAATACTTTTGCTAATAAAAAAAGGTTATACATTTTTAATGCAATTTTTATGTTACAATCTTTTATTTTCAGGACCCTTAAATTTATATTGATTTTTTATTTTAAATTTACATCTAATTGAAATTAACTTTTTTTAAGCGTTTTAGTATTTTATTATTTTCGTTATTCATATTTTTCTAATCAGTTATAGGTATTAAATTTTTAATTTAAATAATGCTTATTTAATTCTTATCAATCTTTACTTCTTAGAGTTAATTAATTTACCAGCAATTTTAACTAAAATTTTGATTAGTTAAAAAAAGTTTATTTAAAAGTGATTCCTTCAAAAATATATTAGTTTATATAAAATTATATAACTTTTTGCTTTCAAATATCTTTTCTCATCTATTTTACTTTTCATTTAGCTTATTATATATACATATATCACTACAGACTAATTTGAAAATTTAGATTATAATAATTATAACTCTTTAAATATAGAATAAACTTTTTGAAATATAGTTTAATTTTACTATTTTTAATAGTCTTAGACATATTCTTAAAGTTATATAAAGAAATTTATTTACTTAATAGCAGTTTGTAAAACCATATTTGATATATAATTTTAGCTATTTTATTATTTTATTATTAATATACTCTTATTTCTGATATTTTTTCATTAGTCAGCATGAAAATTATTATATTTGAAAAACTTGTCTTATTTCTTTTTTGAATTACTCTAAAACAAATGAATCTTAGAAATAAATTATAAAGAAAATTTTAGAATCTAGAATAAAATCAGATTTTAAAAATACAAATACAAGGAATAGATTTAGTTCTTTTTCTCTTTCGATTGCATTTAAAATTTAAAAATATCATTTCTAAAGTTTTAAATGGAAAGCTCTTTTCAATAGCGCTTCTAAAAATTTTATTATTAGAAGTAAAAAATGTATTTATTAAGTGAAACTACAGTAAAAAGAGTAGCAATAATTTAAATAATAAAGCATTATTATATATTTTAAATGTATTATGCTGCTTTATTCTTTTTTTATAATTATATTGCTTTTAGTAGAAATAAACTTTCTATGCTTGATTTTATAATAATTAAATTTTACTACATCTTCTATTTAATACTATAGCAAAGTAATTTCAACATT
Organism: Loxodes magnus; assembly: GCA_946699065.1. Lineage (NCBI taxonomy): Eukaryota > Ciliophora > Karyorelictea > Loxodida > Loxodidae > Loxodes > Loxodes magnus. The sequence continues at coordinate 46,461 of CAMPDV010001968.1, read as the reverse complement.
AATATATATGATAATTCTACTTTAAAATGATGTGTTTATAATTTCTAAAACTTTTGAACTTTTAAATTTTATTAACTAATAAATGTAAAATTATGATAATTACATAAATTTTTTAATTAGAACAGAAAGACTTTTAGTAGAAATTATATAAAAAATGAATTAAAAAAATAAAAATTTTATTTTAATTTAGTAAATTCAGTAAAGCAGTTAAAAACAAGAAGATTATATATTTTCAAATTATAGTCTTAATATAATATTTACTTCTATTATTTAAATAAAAGTTGCGAATAACTAAAAAGAATGCAGTTCGAAATTTAGATATAAAACAATTATTTAAACTATATGAAAAAATAAATATTAATGCTTATGTCAAGTAGAGCGAATTTACGTTAAACTTTTTAATATCTTAGTTAAGAAATAGTTTTAATCTATTATCTGATATAATTATTAGATATGTATGTTTTAATAAACTTTTAAATTATTTTACATTCATTTTATTTATAAATACTCCATCTTACAACTTATATTTATCTATATTTACTATTGTAAATATAAATTGGTATAGTTTTCATCTTTTACATAGTATTTGAAATGTATAAATTATTAAAATTTTATATTTTAAAGATAAAAATTATAATTTAAAATACTAAAAAATGATGGAAAAAGCCTTATTTATATTACTAGTATTATTAATTTTATAAATTGACTAAAGATTTTAACATAAATAGTTCTAAAAATAATAATAAAATAGAAAATTTTAAGGTAATAAATATATACTCAATTTTAGTGATTAAGTGTTTTTTCAAATTTCTTATGGTAAAAAGAGAAGAAAAAATTACATATTTTTCGACTAGAAATTGCAGAATCTGAAAATATATTTAAAAAAATATTAAAGAGCAAAGTTTTGAACTTGTTCTAATAGAAGAAAAATGTAAAATGCTATTTGAGTATTAATTATTTAAAATAACTTTTTCCAAAAGATTTTTATATAATTATGCAAGAAATTCTTAGCAAAATAAATTATTTGCAAATAAAAAAGTAGATAGTATTTTAAAATGCAATTAAATAAAAATGAACGAGTTTATTTTGAAAATATTTCATTTATTACTGATTAATTATAAAAAATGTCTATGGTATCTAATCGATCACCAATTAATTAAAGTTTTGGAGTTTGAACCTGTTTTTACGAGCCCTAACACTCGTGAAGTTTTCATCCCCAATTCTTCTTCTTCTGTTATTAGTTAAGTCTAAGTCTTCTTGTTCTTCTAGTTCAGAATTCTTCCTCATTCTGTAAACTGACCCTTTTTCGTTGCATCAGATCTAATTTTTCCTTTTACTAATTTTGCAATAGTACCATAATTTCTAAATATTGAGTTTTGGTTCAATTATTTTCGCTTGTTGAGGATTCTTCTCAATCTCCATCTTTTCGAAATTTACCTACTCTATGGGATCTGCTAGCTTCTCTGACTTTACAGGATGCTTTTAATGTGTTGACTCTAATCTTGTATCCTTTGCACATAGAAGTTAGTTTGTCTAAACTACTCTTGCTAATACTTCCATAGTACATAAAATTCTCTTCCCTATTTAACCATTTTTTACTGATAAAAAATAATATTATCAGTAAAATATTATATCTAAGTTGAAAAGACTATGTTATCTAAAAGATGAAATTCTAAATTTTTAAGAAAACAAACAAAAAGGAAATATTTTCAAACTTGCAAAATTATGTAAAATAATGTTTATTACATTCTTTTAAATTTTCTATAAATAGATTATCAATTTTAATTTATATGAACATAATAGTAAATTTTATTTAATTAAAATTATAGAGTTTAGATAATAATATAGCAAAATATTAATTTAAGAAATATTTAGGATTTATTGAGTTTTTATTTTTGTAGATATTTAAAAATAGCTAAAAAATTACAATTAATTTTGGAATTTTATCATAATATAATTCATAAGTCTATTTATATATTGAGAATACTCATAGTAATTATTAGTAAATGCTATTTCATAAAAGCTATCAATATATTGCAGACTATTTATTTTTGATTTAAATAAATTGTTAGATAATATTTGGATTGAAGATAAAATTTTAAAAAGTTTAGAAAATAGGATAAAATATAATAATAATAAAAAGAAATATATTTTAATCATTAAAAAATTATAAATAGCTCATAAAATTAAGGATTATGTATTAATTTTAAATTAAAAAGTGATATTTTTAAATAGCCAAACTAATTTAATTAAAGCAAGATCATGTCATCATATGAAAATTTATCAATTCATAATAAGAGTAAGAAAGTTGAATTTTTTAAAAAGTTTTTAATTGAATGTAATTGCTTATTTATCTACTTGATTATAATTATTACGATCATTAACCAATATTTCTAAATAAGGAAACTATTTTTTAATTTAGTTTAGAATATTAAATATTTTAAGACTTAGTAGAAGGTAATTTAATGATTAATCAAGCTATTACTAAAAAACATATCAAAGTAGAACTAATTTTTATAAAAAGTAGCCATATTTACGGTTAGTATTCTCATTTTGAAAGAAAAACTCTAATTTAAGGCCAATTTCATAAAAATTTAGCAAAATTAAATTTTTTGATTAATTTTAACTCTTATTAATTAAAATAAAAAAGTGTAAACTTCATATAAACATCACTAAATGATACACATGAGATTAAAAATAATTACTTAAAACACTATAGAAAATATAGTTAAATATTTTAACTAATTTATTATAACTGATAGTAAAATATTTAATTAGAAAGAATAAAGTAAATTTCTTGGAGATAGTTTAAAAATTTTTGACTAAGAATAAAAAAATATTTTAATTTCGTCAATTTTGAACTTAATTAAAAGCTATAGGAAATAAAAATTTTATTGCAATTTTTTAATTAAAATACCAAAATATATTTAAAAATAAAAAATTTAAAATCTATGTGATATTATATTAAATAAAATATCATCTTCTTAATTAATTTAAAAATATATCAAATTAAATTAAGTATAATAAAAATAACCTAAAAAATAAAATATCACAAAAGCAGGTATCTGATTTCGCAGATCTTTATGAAATTTGAGGAAGAAAGAATTGCTTATAAATAAATAAAAAATTGCAGAATAGTTAATATTGAATCTAAGTCTTATGGATAAAATTTGCTTGAATCTAGGAAAAAATTAAGAACTGCATAATTAATAAGAATTTCATAACTTAATGTATTTAAAAAATTTAAATATTGAACTTTGTAGATCTAAAACATATTTCATTCTCTTTTAATTACAAATTTTCAATTAAATCTAAGCAAGAATCTTTTCGATAAAAAAATTTAGAAAAGAATACTGTAAATATTAAAAATTCTAACTTTTATACTTTTAGGAATCTTCCAATAAAATATAAGTATGATTATGTGAAGTTGAGTTTTAACATTAAATTAGAAACTTCTTGAAATTCTAGATAATTAAAAAGATAGTTGGAGCTGAGATTGGCCTTCTTGACTAATTTTCTGGTTTTATGGCTAGGAGCAAGTTTTTTTCTTGTTGCTGAGAAAATCTCTGATTAGAGTCACTTTCTGAAGGAAATGCTGTCTTCGAGATTATCCGCTCTTGGTAGGAACTTGAAATCTGGCTGCTCATAGCGATGGAACTCTCTGACATCTGTATCTGGAACACGACAGGATATCCCCGACATTCCTAAAAAAGAGAGCATCGGGTCGTTTGGCTGTAAAGGAGTTTCCGGTCCCCAAAATTCTTTAGGTTAAAATTAATTAATTAATTAATTTTGAAATCCTTAATTAATGGACATAATGAAAAACTTAAATAATTATTATTAACAAAAGTTTAACAATTGCTTGACTTCCTTGGAATTTCATTCAATTCCAGCTAAATATTTTTTATCAAAGTTGAATTCCTCAACCATTTTTTTAATGTAAATTGTTACCATTCCACCTCAGTCTCATTTAGGTCTATTCTGTATCCTTTCTTTTTCTTGTAAGCATTGCTGTTATTTATATAGAATATTCTTAATTCTCTTCTGGAATTTTAGTCCTCTTTTGTTATATGATGAGAATAATTAAAATATGAGAAAATATAGCATTTTTAAAATAATTATTTTTTAAGTAATATAATTACTAAATATTTGCTTTTTATTATTAAAAAATTCCATTCTTACTACTTACAATAATGTTGATTTTTTATGCAGAAAACACTGCACCAGATTACCTACTTGTTCTCCTGACGCAGCCGACATCCATTTTATATTATATATAATAAAATTACAATAAGGTAATTAGATTTATTTTAATTGAAAAATCATAATTGTGAAATTACCAATATATGTCTCACGTTAACTGTGAGTTTAAAATAGATTATAACTAATAAAAATAAAACTTAAGATTTAACTTTTAAGAGTAAAATTAATTGATAAATTTATTAAAATGCTATTCAAAATTGAGTATTTTAAAATAAATAATCTGAAATACTATCTAAATAGTAACTTTTATTTAAAACTTAATAAAGAGTCTTGCTTCTTCAAAAGAATATAATGCGTTGCTTTCATGAAAGTTATAACATGAAATTAAATTAAAATCAAGTTGGAAGAAAAAGTAAAACTAATTTCGAAAATATAAGGTGGAATACGTTTATTTGAAATATCTACTGAAAAGCAAGTTTTATTTAAAAATATAAGTTTTAGTTTAAAATAAAATATTTGCGATCAAATTGAAAATTAAATCTTTAAATAATTAAAATAACTGTTCGCCTTCCGGCTTTATTGAAGTTTTAAATGTATAAAATCTCCTTTCCTGCATGTTCGTTCCTTGTGCTCTTTTTCCAGGACTTCTCTCTTTTTAATAGCCTGAGTTAAGAATTTGCTTTTTTTTCCAGATTTTCCCATTTCCCGATGGGAAGAATTCCGTCGCTCGCCATTTCAGTTGCTAATAGTTAATATTACTCCGAATATTAATTCTTATTCTTTTTTATTGGGGACATTTTCGCCATAGATGTCAAGTGCTGTTGCAAATGTAACATCTTTTCCTTGCTCTAGGAAATATCTTTTCTTGTTTCTCTATTTCCATTGGAATTTCTTAAAAAGGCTTCTACAGGTTTTCTTCTATTAATTTAAGTCTGGAATCTAATTTTACTCAGTTTTTCTCGTCTTGCTCTTGCATTACTCAAATATCATTCTCTAAATTTTAAATTGACTCATAGACTCCGACTTTAGCTCTTCGATCTACCATATGGATTTCGTCATCATCTTCATGGTTTATCAGATCCTGACTTATTGTAAGCATCTCTTCCTTCTGGGAGTTTAATTCCTCTTCGAGTTTTTTTTATGTTTCTAATAAGTAGATGAATCAGCTGTTTCATCTATTCAGAGTTCATTTGTTCTATTTCAATGTTGTCTAAATCAAAGATAATAGGATCTATATTAAATTATCGTACTTTACCTTCTTCGTTTATTTTTTATTTCTTCGTTATTATTTTTATCGATTCAGTTGAGTGGTCTCTTTTTTCATTTTTCAATGGAGGCGTTGAGAGCTGTGTCAACTTTTCTGTTCTGAATTTTTGTCTCAGTTCCTGCTTGTCCTTTGACGGAAGAAGTCCGCTTTATTTTAATTTGTAGGATTTAGTATTTTTTATTAGTTCTTCTAATTTATTTTGATGTTCTGGTTATTTTTATTAAGAAGAGCGTTAAGTTGAAGAAGACGTGGTGAGAATATTTGCTTCTGGTATTCTCTTCTGTTCTGAGGAGGTGGTAAAAAAGCCCTTCTTGAAGCCAGCCATTTTATATTAAATACTGTATTAAATTATATTATATAACAAATTTATTATTATTTTTTAAACAAGTAAAAACAAATCATCCAAGATTAGTCCATCATAAAATTCTTCTATAGTGTAAATCTCCAAAAAATCTCTACACTTTTCCTTTCTCTTAATTATATTTATTTTTTTATTTTTTTTTATTTAATTTAGTTAGTTATCTCTTTTCATCATTATCTATTCTTATATTCAAATTATTTTTACTTCTCTAAATATTTTATAAGATAATTCTTCTTTAACTTAGTTTTTCTTATCAATAAGTCTAAATAATTAAATTTATAAATATTTTAATCTTTTTATTATATCGAAGCTTACTTTATTCTATTTTCTAAATTATTTTTTTATTATTTATGATTCTATTATTTTTTATTTAAAAATATTACGTTTTAATCCTTTTCCTTAATTTTGCAAAATTTTTTAGTCCAACACAAAATTTTTAGTCCATTCCAAAATTTTTAATCCATTCCAAAATATTTTAGTCCGTTCCAAAATATTTTAGTCCATTCCAAAATTTTTAGTTCGTTCCAAAAATTTTTAGTCCAACCCAAAATTTTTAGTCCATCAAAAAAAATCTCTTGCAGTGTAAAACGCTGAGCAAAAAAAGGCTTTCACCATTTTTCACTTTATAACACTTCTCATTTTCTAAAAAAAATCCCCTCTAACATCTGACTCATCCCAAAAACACTCTATTAATCTTTCCTTTCACCTTCTCTTACTCTTATCACCAAATTACCTTTTACTCATTTTCAAAAATTTAAAAATTTTTCGATTCCTTTCACTCAAAAAAAAATTTTATACTCGCTCATTCACAAAATATTTTAGAAAAATAATTTTCAATTTTTTTATTCCTAACTCTATTTTCATTTAACCAAAAAAATGTCCCTTTCTTAAATTTTTTGCCTTTTTACAAAAAATATCCTATACAATTATTTTTTTTTACACATAATTCATTCCATCCCACCCCCTATCCACTTTAACCCTCCTCTAGTCCATCAAAAAAAATCTCTTGTAGTGTAAAACGCTGAGCAAAAAAAGGCTTTTACTTTTTTCATGAATTTTCAACCAATTCTATACACTAAATTGCACCCTTTTCATTCCTCTACTCTTCTTCCTTTAACTCCACTATCTCTTTCTACACACTCATTTATTTTACACTCCTTCTTCCTTTTTTCAATTTTCTTTATTCTTTCCCTTGCTTACTTTTCTTTTCTTCTTTACTTAAAAAAAAAATTTTTTTCTTTGCTTTTTCTTTGTTCTTTTTTTTTTTTCTTTCTTTCCTTTTTTTTTTTTTTTTTTTTTTTTTTTTTTTCTTTTCTTTTTTTTATTCTTTTTTTCTTACTTTTTTTTTTCTTACGTTTTTTTTCTTTTTCTTTTTCTTTTTTTTCTTTCTTTGTTTCTTTCTTTTTTTTTTCTTTTTTTTATTTTCTTTTTTTATTCTTTTTTTCTTACTTTTTTTTTCTTACGTTCTTTTTCTTTTTTTTCTTTCTTTCTTTGTTTCTTTCTTTTCTTTTTTCTTCCCTTTCTTTTTCTTTGTTCTTTTTCTTTTCTTTCTTCTTTTCTTTCTTTCTTTCTTTTTTTTTTTTTCTTTCTTTCTTTTTTTTTTTTCTTTCTTTTTTTTTTTTTTTTTTTTTTTTTATTTTCTTTTCTTTCTTTTTCTTTCTTTTTTTTTTTCTTTTCTTTCTTTCTTTCTTACTTATTCTTTTTCTTTTCTTTCTTTCTTTCTTTCTTTCTTGCTTTTCTTTCTTTCTTTCTTGCTTTTTCTTTTTTTGTTTTTTCATTTCTTACTTCATTTAACTCACTCTTCACTTACTCTATTCATATTCTATACAGACTCTATACATACTCTATACATACTCTATACATACTCTATACATACTATATATATACTATATATATACCTTATAATACTCTAATATACTTTAATATATTTATAATACTTTATAATACTTTAATATACTTATAATACTCTAATATACTTTTAATACTTTAATATACTTTTAATACTTATAATACTTTAATATAATTATAATACTCTAATATACTTTAATATACTCTAATATACTTTATAATACTCTAATATACTTTATATACTCTAATATACTTTATATACTCTAATATACTTTATAATACTTTAATATACTTATAATACTCTAATATACTTTTAATACTTTAATATACTTTTAATACTTATAATACTTTAATATAATTATAATACTCTAATATACTTTAATATACTCTAATATACTTTATAATACTCTAATATACTTTATATACTCTAATATACTTTATATACTCTAATATACTTTATAATATTCTAATATACTTTATAATACTTTAATACTTTTAATACTCTAATTTACTTTATAATACTCTAATATACTTTATAATACTCTAATATACTTTAATAACTTTAAATATAATTACTTATAACTGTACTCGTTAAGAAAGAAAACTCACTCACTCACTCACATCCAATTGCATAGATTTCCACTCTCTATCCTTCAAAGAACCTACTTTTATGTCGTAATAATATATCACATTTGCCTATGACTTATCACTACTCCACATCCATATTACATTATTCACTTATTGACCATTGTATCAGAAATTAGATGCTGTATCATAAGGATATTAACTACCATCCCTTATCATTGACCTAGTGTCAAACACACAAGTTTACTTAAGATCATCATTCTTGTCCCAAATATAAGCACACTCAGTCTCATTCACTCACACACTTGCCAATCCAGATGCCGGCTTAGGTAACTACATCCCATACTACTAATACACACTCAATATCACGTCATATGATGATACCAAACTTGATCTAGTGAAATTCTAAGATAAATCTGAACTTTATATTACACCACCCACTATCCAGACTCTCTCATGTGATACCCATATTCCATTAAGGTGGATACAATCCTTATTACTCAACAATGACACAGACTTATTCAAAACTATGTCGTACACCTCCAATGAATTGTAGTAATTTCAATAAGGATGAGATGATGCAGACTTTGATTAAGGATCCAACCCTCCTAATATATACAACAATCTGTCATTGTCATATCCCATTTAAGAAATATGTCTTGGCTAGATCAAAGAAGCTGATTCTTTTATCACTGAATCACTACCAATAGTTATTTATAAGATCTTATCCAGATGTGATTAAGTATCGTAACCACCCACCTAGATTAGTAACTCATCAGAGATCTAATGTGTCGAGGAAGTGTTTGTATATATTGGAGTCATTGATGCTACCACATTGTAAACACAGGAGCCATTGATACTGTCCAATTTGTAACTTTAGATCTTATTAGTATCAAAGAATACTCTCCTATATACTGCTATCCTTGGTGGAGAATTATTCACTCTCTTAAGTATTAGATACTTATAGATAGACTCCTTCACCAACTCACTCCATTCACTGACTTGAATTTATCTAGCTTAAGACTTTATCTATTCCAAAGAATATGAAAGATCTTTTAATTATTATTCTTTTTATCTAAGCTAGTCATTGATATTTTTATTATCTGCTTCCAATTAACTAAATGCAGATTTTATATCCTCTTACTCCTTCAATAAGATTCTCATCTACTCTTTGTAATTGATATTCTCTTAAAATAATTTAGCTATCTAATCTTATAACTGATTGAAGGATTATTGACTAAGAGCTAATTCCTATTGAAGATTGAGTTTTTATTGTTGTAACTCTTAGATGTCTTAATTATACTGTAGCTATTAGATTTAACGTTAATCATCCTTATTCTTCAACTAAAGTTGATACTCAAGTGTATTTTGCTAGAAGACTTAAGAAGATTCTTATTTAGCTTTGACTAACTCATCAGTTAAGTCTTTTATTGTCTTACTCTATCCGATGATCTATGTTTTCAAACCATTGATCTAACTTATGTAAGATGTAACCTATTATTCTAAGGAGGAGATTTGATTGCGATACTCCTATTCACGCTTTTCTTACTAGATGGACTATTACTGAAAGTCTTGACATAAATACTTTATTGATTACTGTAGCTGCTTTATCTTACTAGCTTATCTCATGTAACTCTAGTAAACTTAGCCTGACTAAAACTTCTCCATTAACTTAACTTGAAATCTATTCTAGATACTTTAGAAAACGAACTATTCTTAACGTAAGATATCATTCGACTATGATACTTATCGGAACTTACTCTAGATGTCTTACTCAAACTAATCCAACTTACTCCTCTTATCCTCACATTGAACGATACTGTCCTAAGAAACATTTGAAATGTCATTAACCTAACTTCCTATCTACTAGCAGTAATCCGCAGTGCCTTTTAATAACTACACCTACTACTCTATTTACAACTATTAGTCATCCAACATCTCCTTGAAAACTTATTAAATTTGCTACTTAACTCCCATTAACAACTGAAATATCCTATTTCTACCACATACCTATTCTTCATTCATTTTCTACTAACGCTGATCCAAAATAGAAGTGTATTAGTCTATCCTCTACTTGATAACTCCAAAAGTTTATTCTATGTAACTTTTGAATTACTAGAGTGCCTCCTACGTTGTAATACATCCATGTCCTTGATGCGATTCTTATTAGCATTATACACAGATTCTTATGCTGTCCTATAGGCAATACAGGGTTAAGGGATTCTAAATATGAGTCTAGCAAATGTCCTAAAGATTGATAAGGTTCTATACTTAATGACTTACTAGATCTGGGATTTGTAGTTACTCAATTGGTCTTGTTGTGGTGGTGTTGTGTTTGTTGCAAGTAATTTTTTTTTATATATTGTATACAGTTCTCAAACATCTCTCACAGAGAATGCATCCACAGTCCAACTGCCTAGGCTTTCTAAGCTCTTAGTTGTATTCTTTCACACATGCTTCACACTTGGCCGCTGACATTTAATTTTTTTATTGAGTAAAAAATAAAAATGCTACTTAATATTTGATTGGATAGAAATTACTTAAGAAAATAATTTAAATTAAAGTAATTGAATGAAAATAGTTATTAAATTAAATAGAAGAATTAACTACTTTTAAAATTATTACATAAAATGGAAGAAAATAACCTCTAAAAGGAATAAATTACTTATAAATGTAAATACTTAGAAATAGATGAAACTAATAATAAGAACAAACAGAAAAGAAACATTAGATGCTTTTAAAATTAGTAAAAGCTATATTATTCTAATTTTATTAAGAAACATAATATACACTAAATATAGATATAAATAGGTATCTAACCAAGCTCATATAAAATTTATTTAATGAAAAGCTTTTTCAAATTGTAGTAAACACATATAGCAAATGTGCTATTTTTAGATAAAAAGATAAAATAGATTATGAATTATAATTTTAATTAATGCAGAAGAGAAAGTAAAGCTGAATTAAATAATAAACAATTATTAATATTTCTAAATAAACTAAGGATAACAGTAAAGATATAATGGAAGAATTGAACACATAGAGATTTTATTTAAATGAGAGAAGTATCTTCTAAAAGCAAGTACCTTGATGATCTTAAGATTAATTCTTTTTACCTGAATAATCATATAAAATTTAAACTATATTACTTACTTAATCTCTTCTAAAGTACTTAGCCTTCCTGTAAGATAAATAAAATATATTAGACATTATAAAACTTTTTAACAGGAGCTAGATAAAATCAGTATTAAACTATATTAATTGGAACTAAATTAGCCAAGAATAATTCCTATTGATTAATTTTTACATGTTTCATGTCTAAGATGAAGGAGAAATATCTAACAAAATAAAGAAAAGTAAGAAAGTAAAAGGACTTTTAGGAAGAATAATTAAATTAAAGGCAAGTTCAATTAACTGATGGAAAGCATGGAATAATTAGAAAAGAAATAACTAAAATAACAAGCTGAAATTTTAATACTTTGCATTTAATCAGAGTAAAAGCAGAAATGCTTAGTTATCGAAAATCTTAAAAAATAGAATACTATATTCAGCTGAAAAATTTTTTGTGCCATATCGTTATAAAAAGCTAGTAGCAGTATTTAGAAAGGTATCCTGAAGTTAGTTAAATAAAATTCATAGCCCTAATTACTAAATTACAAGCATTGGGACCTGAAAGAATATGTGAAGATGAGAAAAACCTAAGACTAGACTATCTGGTTTCCGTTCCTTAAATAATTAACCTAAGATCTATACAAGAACTAATCAAAGTATAGTATTAAGAGAAAAGGAGAAAATGCTTATCCAGCTGAGCTAAAGCAAAAATAGAAAGAAAAACAATTAAGACGTAATTCTATAAAAGATAGGGAAAACTCTTCCATTTTATGTTTAAAAGGAAGAAGTAACTTAAAAATAATAAATCTAGTAGTTAATTCAGTTCAAGGCTTACTAATTTAACAACTATCTCAAAATATTTTTTTAAGATCTATTTAAAATTGAAATAAGAAAGTATCTTCTATTATGTAAGATGCAAGATTACTTATTTACGATATTCATTAATATTAGAATATTTTATCTATTTAACTAAAACTAAGGTTTATACTCAAATGATTAATTAATTGTTTAGTAATTTAAGATTTGTTTTTTATTTCACTAATGATCTCCTGTTTATAAATCTTAATTTGAAAATTCATTATCATTATTTAAATGAGTTTTGTATATTTCTTCAGCTTTGTAGCTTTGCTTTCGTATTAGATATTTATCAATTCTTAATAATTGAAAATCAAGTTATTCTGACATCTAAGTTGTCTCTTTTCCTATTTACTATTTTTTTAATAATAACTCTTAATATCACTACAATCCAAGCCGTAGATTAAATTCTCTGAAAGTTTATAATCTGGAGGCGTTGAAATTTAAAGTTCTGTTTTATTTTTCTCTTTCTTCTTAATAAAGACTATTGAGTATTTTCCTTTTTGTTTCACTTTTTCCTTTTCAAAAATAACTTACAGATTCCAAATAGCTTCATCTCTTAATTAATCATAACAGTTTATTTTGATTTAGTCTTCGACTTTAATATCTTTTTAATCCGAATCTTACGTTTATGCCTCATTGCGATAGATTGAAAGAAAAGGGTATCAATTAGAGAATTAAAAGGTAAAAGATAATAATAAAATCAGTTTTTGCTTAAACTTCAATTGTATAATAATTAATGCTTACTCTAGCGAGATATAATTAACATTATTTAAACGTTTAAGAATATAAAAAGACGGGTGATTGAAGAGTTACTGATAATTCAAATTAATACTAAAATATAATAAAAAGTAGCAAAATAAATATCTTTAAGGATATCTCTATATTAAATTTAATTATAAAATCTCTATCTAAGATTAAATATTTGTGAATCTTAACTATATTAGATAATCGAAGCTATTAATACTATTTTATCTGAGTAAAGAGACAAAAAAAAGGAATTTAGAGTGCTAATAAGCTATAAAAATTTACTTTACGAAGAAAAACTCAAATAAATCTAAACTTTCACAAAATGATTTGATAATTACAGTAAAGAGTTAATACCCTTAGTTTTGTATTTAATCCTTTTATTCTAATAAACAGATATTTTTAAAGATTAGTTTGCAGTCTTTAAAACAACTAAGTTCTCACTTTGATATCAATTTAGAACAGTGTCTTAATGTTTATGGGTAGGATAATTTGCCAATCTTCTTCTTCAAACAGGAATTACTATATATTATGAATGCTTGCTTGATAGTCAAATATTTCAAAAACCTACCTAAATAGAATAATTATTTGAAAATTTTCTTTAAAAACTTTAATCCAGCTAGAGGCTTCTCTAAGCTAGTAGATATTAAATTATGAAAATATAAGTTTGTTAGCTAGTAGATATAGTCAGATAATTAAAAGTCTTGCTTTTTTCATTTACTAGATTAGATATTTAAAAAAATAAGATTCTTTATCAATAAGCAAATCATTTAGCTCATATTAGGTAGAAACTAAGTTATTCATTAATTAAATAAATTTAAAAAAAAGACACTAGTGACATCCATAAAAGTTAAACTTGATCGTTCTGATAGATCTTACCTTAATCATTCTCTAAAATTAAGAAAAAGAAAAAATTTCAATTATTTAAAAAAGACTATAGTAGTAAATTTCTGTGAAGTCTTATGAGTAGAAGGTTTATAAAATCTTAATATTTAAAAAGAAGATGCTTCTAAAGATACTTAATAAGCAAATTTAATTTATCAATATTTAATTAAAAATGATATTCTAATTTTCTTTTAAGTAGAAAGCAAGTTAATTAGATGATTTACTTTGCTAAACAATTAAATAAGAATACTTCATACTAAGTGTTAGTGAACACGATGAAATTCTTAGGTATACTTTTTATTACATTTTCTTGATGAAGACTCACTCTTACACTTAAGTTGAAGTATCTAAGTCTTTCCTTTCGGTAACTTTTAGTAAGTTTCTGTAAAATACTTATATAAGCAATGTAGATAAAAATTAAGTTTATGCTTTAGTTTTTATGCTAATTATTCTAATCTATTATTTTCTTATTTCTTCTTTTTTATTCTTACCTCTTAGTTAAGCAACTAAGTCACCTAATTTCAATAATGTTTTATATAATCACTTTTTATTAACAAATATCTAAGATATTAAAGATACTATGGAAGTATAATCAAAAAATAAAAGTTAATTATGATGGATAATATAGTCTGCTAATAGCAAATGAGTAACATCTGATATAGAAACAGATAGCTTAAGATTGCTATAAAATTCATATTTAGAGTTTAAGATATTACTACGTATAAGAACTGATGAACTGAATCTAGACAGTATCAAGCATTTTACAATTCTTGATGCTCGTTAGTTTTGAAATTAAAAAATTACTTTTAGTCTTTTCCACATAGTCTATAGTTATTCAGAACTGCTACTATCCAAAATTCTTAAATCTGCCTTTATCATTATAGATAATTAATATCAAAGAATGATAATAACTATTATTTTAGTTTAAGATTATTCTAGATGGAAGATTTTTAGCTCATTTTTCTTTTTAAAAATCGAGATAATTCCAATCTCTTCTATCGCATTAGAGGGATAGTCAATTAACCTTCGTTTCTTAACATAACAAATAATTAGGAATTCCTTTTTTGATTTTTAGTAAGCTGATACAGTATTAATCTTCCTTCTCTTCCCTTTTTAAAATATAATAATAGTATAGTTATAGTTATTTATGCTGAAATTTGATATGATAAGACAGAGTATTTTGATATAAGAAACCAGTGTAATTTACATTTCCTTATATTTAAGTTCTGAGGTAAAAATAAGCTTTAATAGTAGTATAATAAATCCTAAGTAAGATTTTTAAAGTAAATATGCTTATATGAGGAAATAATATAACTTTTAAAATAATAATTTTAACTAAAGTAACTTTGTTACTTGATGCTTTTTTGAATTCCTTAGTATATATACAAAATAAATGAAAGCTAATTAAGTTATAAGGAACAATTTCCTTTTAATAGCTATTTCTTTAAATATCTTCTTTACCTAATCACTTGTGATACTTATTAGCTTTTAATATCGTCTTCATTTAGGTTCCATTAATAAAAAGCTTTCTACCACAAAGTTCAAGATCTCGTATCTTCAATCTCAGCTATTCCATTTTTACTTCACTTTTTCTTTTTTTAAATTTAGCTTACATTTCCCTTAAAACATAATCTCTTTTGAATCTTGGCTCTCAATCTTGATATTCTTTGCCTTTCTTAATCTAGATTCTGGGTATACTTATTAAGCATCTTTATAAACTTCTTTCTTTAAGAAATATAGCAGATTCTAGTATTTATGTGAGGCTTATTGTTAAACCTTGCTACGAAACTCCTTAAACTCTTAGGTATCACCAGCTTAAATTACGTTCTTATATTATACCTTTCCTATCTAAATTACCAAAATATTGTAAAGAATTAGTTTAAGAATCCGATAGTACTTTTGGTGCTAAATATCCTGAGGAATAGTT
The DNA here is from genome assembly GCA_946699065.1 of Loxodes magnus. Taxonomy (NCBI): domain Eukaryota; phylum Ciliophora; class Karyorelictea; order Loxodida; family Loxodidae; genus Loxodes; species Loxodes magnus. Next base: position 30,672 of record CAMPDV010001968.1, on the reverse strand, counting down.
TTTCTAAAGTAGGAAGAACTGATTATTCTAACCAATTCTAATTTGGTTACATATTCTACTTTCAATAGTAATGTATTGCTTGAATTTTAGCTTGCAAATTTGAGACAAAAGGTAGTCAAACGTCTTTAAATATTGGTTCTGTTAATCTTTTCTTATACTGAAACAGTTCTTTAAATAAGCACATTTATTCAATTACCTAGACTAAATCTTTATTACAACCTCTTAAATAATCTGTCATAATCACTAGTTAGAATTATCTTAGACATTAAAGTCTTTCTCAAATCAATCAACTCTCTTATCATTAAACTAGCTAATAATGCATTTTGTTATTTCTCTTTTGTTAGATTTAAATTTATTATTCTTATGTATTCTTTCTTATAGGATCGATCTGTTACCTCCAAATTTTTCTGCTTCTAATACTTAAAATACCTATATTTATCAACCTTATCAATATCCTATTCCTATAATTAAGGATTATTCACGCATTTTCTACTTATAGATCATTAGCACTCAGACTCTCTTGATTTTATTTCCTTATCTTTTAATCTCTTTTCTTTTTATTGTATCTCATTTAAAATGAATATGATTAATTAATAATTTTAGCTTAATTAAGAAGAAATCTTAGTATCTAATTATACAAGCTAGTTAGATAGAAAGGGAAGCTATTAATATAATAAAAAAAGACAAGCTATTATAAAAAATTAGGTATGAATGATACTAAAGCTGTAGCATATAAAATGGTAACTATAGTAAGATTTAAGTAACTTACTATTTTACAAGTTTAAAGGTAAAAGATAAAATAGATAGGGATTTAAAGCTTTCTAGTTATTAAGAGAAGAACTTTAGACTAATCAAGTAATAGAGATATATCATTAAGCATGCTTCTATAAAAGAGTAATATTTAATCTTTTATATTCCTAGTTTAGCTAATAGGGTAATATAAGTATCAAGCTAAGAGCTGTATTATTGAAGAGCTAACTATCTAAATGATAAGCATCTTAAGTATTAACATTATCAAAGTTAGAATAATTTAAGTAACTAAAATAAAGAATGCTAAAAAATCAAAAGATATCTATATTTATTTAATACATTCACCAAGTTATTAGGTCTATTACTTTTTGCTTTAAAAGAACTTAAGTTTCCTTGTGATGTTAAAGACCTTTCGATAGATATCTAGTCAATTATATGTACTAATGTTAAAAATCTCTAAGTATTGAATAATGTTTCAACTAGTGCATTCTTAAACTTATATTTGGGCAGAAATAAAGCCATCGAACACTCTAATGTCATAATATAATTAAAAATAATAAAAAGATATATAGAAGCATGCATTAGACTATAGAGTCAAGCTATGAGTATCCAATTTATTAACTTAAACTAGGAAATTATCAAGAAAAATAATTAGATTTAAATAGAAAATACTGCAGAAACTTAATCTTATAAAAGTCTTAAAAGTAAAAGGTCTATAAAGTTCAACAACATTATAGAAGTAGTTTTTAAAGATATTTCCTAACAATTTTTATTAAAATAGTCGTAATATATAGCAATATTAACCTGATTTCTCTTTAACTAGCTAATAAACAAGTAGAAATATTATCTTAATTAAATAATTATTTTAGAGACTTTAACTATCAGTCAGCATATACGATAACAGTACTTTAGGTTTGCACTAGTATATATATTTAGTTCAGTATCTTCTCATAAGCTTCACTTTATATCTCTAAGCTTAATTTCAGTTATTTAAATTTAATATCTGGAAAATAGTTTAGGTAAATTGGGTAATTATGATTAGCATGAAACTAATACTTTACTTGACTCTATTTTTAATCTGGTTGGTCTAGTTCTTTTCTTAATCTTATTTTAGTTATTTTAACTATTTTATCATATGGTTAAGTTAGATCTTTTCATTAATAAGTAAACTAGTAAATGTTTATTAGTAAAAGTCTTAGATATTAAAGATACCAAAGAAGTATAATTAGTAATTAGACTAAGCAGCCAACATAGTCTGTTATAGCATAAGCCAAGGATGTTATTAATAGATATGAAGCAGATAGCTCAGAAGGAAAGATAATAAAAGAGAAAGGCATATTTATGGTAGCATTGACTGGATGTTGATTGTAAAAGATGAATGTTTATAGAAGCTGAGGTAGTAAGAGAAAGAATATAGATAGGAAATAATAATGAGATAGTAGTAAATAGATTTTGGTAAATAACTGAATACTAGTATTATAATATAATTGAATAGTGTTGTAAAAATAGATTTAAAGAATGATTTAAAGAAATGAGTTTAATCTTTAGTTTATAAGTTATATACTTACTGGTTTGCTAAAATTAATAATTATTATCTAAGAGATTACTTTATATCTTAGCTTTTAAATTAATTATGAGTCATAGCAAAAGCCTTTTTCAGAACAGTTTATTAAATCTAGTATCTTACTTCTACCTTTTATTGTTATAGAATAATATGATTTATGAATAATAGATAGCATTACAAGTTTGCTCTATATAGCATTTCGAACACCACTGGAAGATAATTACCAAGTTTAACTAACCTAAAGCTAATTTTTATTCCAAGTATTAGTTATTTCTCCTTTCCTAATACCTGCTATTATAGCTATAAACTAAAGTATAATTGTTGGAACTTAAATCTAATAGTAACTAAAAAAAGGATATTAAAGCTAAGCTGAAAATAAGAAATAAAAAACTCTATATTGCAGTTTGGAGAATAAACTTAGAAAGTAAAGTTAAATCACTAGTTATAGCAGATAGGCTAAACTCTATATGTTAAGACAAAACTTGCCTATCTATATTTAGAAAAGAGACAAAGTATGAAATAGGGTTTTCAGGCTTATTACACTTCAGACGATAAACTTACTTAGCAAATTAATTAAAAACTGGGAGCGTCCAAATAAACTTTAGAATTTATAATAATAAACTAGAGATAAAGGATAATTAGGTGAATTTTAAAATAAAAGGGTTTAGATTAACTTGGAAAGGAAAAATACCTATTAGAATAATATAACCTTGAAAAGATAAGAAAAAAGCAGAAGATTTGAATTTAATACTTATAAAAAAGAACTAGCAAATTAAGACTGTAGCCAATAAAAATACAGCTAAACTCTCTAAATTCTTAAGTTTAAAAAATGAATAAAAGAAGATTTATCAAGAACTAAAACTCTTAGTATTAAAAAAGCTATAAATGAATAAGAGCTAGTCTAACATGACAAAAGATATCTATTCACATTAGAGTGAAGCTAAAAGGAATTTTAATAACTAATTTATGTGATGATTGTGAGTAAGAAGGTATAAAGATTAATAATATCTAAGATAAAACAGATTTATAATTATTGAAGTGTAATAGATTTAGGAATTAGATACTAAACAATAAATTAAGTTTCCTATTTTCCCTTTTTAAAATTTTACTCTCCAAATTTCTTCGCTTAGACCTAGATACTCTGTGATGCTAAAGTTCTAACTGAAACTACCTAAATTTTAGACTAAAAAGAAAATTAATTAAAAGTTGAGAGAGTAGAAGAAAAGAGAAGCTGCTGATACAGCTTATTTAGAAGACTAACAGAGTTAAACTTTTAAACTTTTAAACTAGTATCAGTTAGCTGAAATATATGTCAATGAGAAAGTTAAATTATTAACTCATAGAGATAGAAGTCACTGAGACTAACGATAAAAGAATAACACTATTTCGGAAAAAAGAACGAAGATTTATATAAATTAACTTTATAATTATGTTGCTATGATAAATTTCATTATGTAAAAGACCAAAATAACACTATAAAAAGCAAAGCAATAATAGACTAAAATTAATTCATTTTAAGAACTCAAGAGAGATTATAAGAAGAATGCTAAACTATAAAAGTGAAAAATATGATTAAAGCTATCATTTACAGAGTTTAATTGAAAGAGATTAAAAATAATTGCTTAGCCTAATATTAAAATGTATGATAAAAGAAAAGATATTTAAACTAAAGGAGATTGGTAAATAATAGAGGCAAGTAAAACGGAAATAAAAGTAGGAAATTATCAAAATTGAAGTTCGTAGAAGGGAAGTAGTAGGATATAACTCAAAGAAAGTATCTAGATAAGATGGCTGTTTGATATACAAAAAAAGTGAATATAGAGGATTTGGCTAATTAGGGAAATTGTTAGATCATAAAAGGGATATAGTAAGATTTGAGGTTAAAATAAATTGACTGATAAACTTAGTTAAAAACGGTATTTCAATTAAGAAAAATGGTAATAGAGTAAAGTTTTTTAAAGGATTGAAATTTGAAGGTTAATTACTTAAGGGAAATGAATATTATCGCTGAGAAAAGATTGATAATTAGCAAGCCTGTTATTAAGTTAGGAGCACTTCCTACAATAATTTAAAGATATTAAGCCTTTATTGGTACTAATGGTATGTTGAGTTTGTTTTGTACTTGAATTGGTATGTTAAATAGAGTAAATATAATAGAAGCCTGTAACTTAAGCTGAACTTAACTAACTATCTATAAAGCTGTGTAAGAAAGTATTAAGTTAAATGCTAGTTTAAAGTATTATTTGTAAAGTATTGAAGAAGGAAACATTTAAAGTCGCATAAAAGGAAAGAATTAGAATAAAAAGATATTAAAGTCAGACATTAAATCAAAATAGACTGTTAATTAAGAGATTAAGCTATTTGGTATCTGTAAGCTACTATTGAAAGGGAAAAAGTTAAGAAAAAATGAAAATGCTGAGACTTGAAAAATGAATTGTTAAGGTGATAATTTCTAAATAGTTTTAAGAAAACATAAGGCAAACTTGGGTAAGAATAAGTTTGTTAAAGATAAAAGTAAAGCAAAGATACTTTTAGCTAATAATGATATTATAAAATTACCACTTCTAACACTATAAGCTTAGCTATTAAATAGATATCTCAAGAAGATATTATTTTATATTAATCTGAAACAATCAAGAGTTATTGAAAAGTTGTTCTTAAAGATAAATAAAGAAACTTGTTAGCAGTAAGATATGATAAATTGCGAGTGACTCTAAATACTAAGAAAAAGCCCATAGATCTTTATTAAGAAAAGAGAAACAATAAAATAGAGTTGTAGCTTTAACTACTCAGACGATAAACTTACTGAGAAAATTGAATCAAAGGCTTGGATCTTGCAGATATTTAAGATTACTAATAGAATAATAGATAAAATGAAAGGAAATTACTTATACTAAAGAATATCTATATTTTCATATGAAATGGAAAGGATAAAAATGAAATGTAAAAGCATTACTAAAGAAATACAACAAATTTTAATAATTAAGAATTTTAAATTTTGAAATAAAAGATTAGCAAATTTAGGAGTTCATTCAAATTATAAAAAACATAAGCTAAACATCTAAGCATTTAAATAATAATTTAAGTATAAACCTTATCTTATTTAAAATATCATACTGAAGAATTTTAAAAGTCTTAAATCTTATAAACTTCATAAATTAGTAAGAATATATCTTACATATCAGAAGATACTTTCTTCTTTTATTTAAAGTCAATCTTTAAGGACTTAAACATACTAATCAAACATGATATCATATTAATATCTAAGTTTTACCTTTATTTCTAATAAGAAGGTGTTATACCAACATTTAGTTCTATTTGTAAAATTTTATTACTTTTAGACGTAGAATCAAATTAGAAAACCTATCAAGCGAAGATAAATTAAATCTTTTGTTTTGGTTATGCTCAAATATAAATCTTAAAGTTTCTTCAATCAAATGTAAACTATCTAAGATATAAAAAATTTAACTCCAAATACCTCTATTTTTATTATAAAAGAAGGATAAAAGCTGAGTGCTGGTGGAAACTGCAATTTGGATAAAAAAATTATTTTAGTATGAAGCAATATGAAAGTTTTGAACTATTGAAGAAAAATTAGTTAGTAGAAGGGAATTTCAGAAGAAATTATGGGAAAGAAATAGTTAATAGGGAAAGAAGTTATTGAAACTAGCAATTTAGGAATAAAAATAAGATCATTATTCTATCTATTTTTTCTATTGCTTCTTAAGTTTAAGTAGCTGCATAAGGTATCTATCCTTTCTAAATTATTAAAAATCTAAATGTTCTCCAGCCTGCTTTTTTCTTAGTCTATCTCTAGTCTTATGCTCCTGGCTCTGAACTATCTGGGTGATACAATCTTTTGATTCCATTTTAGTGACTTTATCCTTGAGGTGAGGTTAACTTACTGCAAGATCTTACTTTTATCTCACATTTAAAGAAAGCTAGTGATCTTTGACTGGCCATTTAGGTCCATTCTGCGTTATTGCTATATCCAATTATAGTAAATGGAATTTTCTTTTCTTCTAAACCAACTTTTTTGAAGTGATAGGGCAATTATTATAAGTTCTTTTTAAGATCAAGTTTGAAGCGATTTTCTGTAGTAAGCCTTTAATCAATAAGCTGAATATTCCATACAATTTCTCTTTTATAGAATTGAAGCATGAACTAAGTTATATAATTATTAAACTAATGTTGGACTTACATTCTATAGATCGAAAGTTATTTCACTAATTATGTGATAGAGGAATTTTAGGTTTAAAGAAATTGGATAATTGGAATTATTTATGTTTCTTAGTATTAAATAAAATAAAAATTTTTAAAATAATGAAGTTGGTAAGACAAATAGCTTAGAAAAGCTACTTCTTTATAAATCAGAGCTATTCTTTAAGTCTTCTTAAGCTATTTGCCTGCGCTCATTATCTGATTGTTTTAATCTTACTATTTTATTTTCTTGATATGACTTTCTCCTCATTAGCTACTAATCTTCTTCTTTAAAAAAATGCTCAGTAGATCATTAGTAATCATTAGTTATAACATGCTTCTAGAGCAGAATAGAAGTAGTTAAATGAATAAGTAAAATTGTGTTGTAGAGTCTTAAATTGTGGGTTTGGCTTCTGGTGCAGCTTGCTGTTAATAAATCCTAAGATTTCATTTTCTCCTTCAGCTTTCTGTTTTAGCTTCGCTTTTTCCCTTTGTGTCTAGCTTTTAGTCTCTGTTAAATAACTTAGGTTTGATATAATGTGAATATAAAAGTGGAGATAGTAAATGATTTAGGTTTGATATTTAAAGGATTAGATGATATGAAATGATTGGAAGTGGAATGGGGTTGGCTAGTGATAGTTATAGTTATAGTTTGGAGATGTAGAATTTAGAATATCTGAATTAAATGTAGTGACAGTTTGTTATATTATTGGTAATTATGATTATCTACATTTGCACCCAATCTAGTGGCTAGCTTAAATGAAGATTTTATATTGCAAGCTTTAGTTGCAGCTTGGTTTTTAAGGTTATGATGTGTTTTTAAAGGATTGGCTAAAAAGTTGAAACTAGAATTGAAGTTTGAAGATATTAAAGATAGTATGATATAGTAGTATGAATGAGTATGATGGATATGGTAATGACAATTAGCAGATGACTGATAAGGAGTATGTTAAACTGAAGCGAGAATAAGGAGTGGTATGATGATTGATGACTTAAGGTGATGATGATTAAAGAGATAATATTGGTATAGGAAGACTATGTATTATTTAGTTAGGAATGAATATAATAGTTTAGAATATTGAGTTATTAAAAAGGAGAATTGAAGGCAATAAGATTAGATAATGATATCTATATAACTAGTTGATGTTGATTAAAAAAGAGAAATGAATTAGTATAGTGTAAGCCTTAGATTAAAATTAGTGTTTTAATAATCTTAAGCTTAATTATGAGCAATTATGTTAATTTTTTGAATGACTATTAAATTAAAGCGTCTCTACTAGGACTTTTGAAATGTATGGGATTGATTTTGATAAATAGTTGTACTTACTACTAAATAATGGTTTTTTGTTTGTGTTTTAGTTGTGTTATCTTAACTACTTATGTAGTGTTAATTGAAATAATGAATTAGTTTTAGCTTTTATGGATTTGATTAAGGTTATTATGATTTTGTATCTATGTTAGCCATAGGTATATTTCATAAATGATAATTTATTCCTATATATTTCATAAGTATAATAGTAGGGAAAATTGTTGCATTTTATTTTTTGAATTTAAAAGTAAAAACTTAGAAGGCCATAAGATTGTGGATAGGTTTATGGAAGATATGGTATAATAAGTTAGCTCTGTAGTTGATGTGTAGCAAGCATAATTACTAAAAGAGCTATTTATACATTAGAATAATAAACTTAAACTTATATGAAAATAAAGGTTTTAGTTAAATTGTCTAGTAGTTAATTCTAAATTAAATATACCATTCTAAAACACCATATAGCATCATATCAATAATCAGGCTTAATCATATACAAACCTAAAGTACTAATCATCAATACATACTTACTATCTATCTAAATCCTAACTATTTATTCAATCAGATTTACCTTACAACAAACCTTTAAGTCAACATACAAATTAAGTCTAATTTCTTCTAAACAGACTCAAACTTACAGCTGAAAAACTAAAATGCTCAATTACAGAACAACAACTTTAAATCTTATTTAAGAAATTAAGCTACACAAGATTAAGCAGATTAGAGCCAAATATTTAAATTATAGAATTCAGAGAGATTAATTTAAAGAGAGAAAGGAATATCAACCCTTTATTAAGTAGTTATTTATTAATTTAACTAAACCATCTTTATTATTATACCTCTCTGCTTCTTATTCAAATAACACTAATCAATCATCATTCAAACCTTATTAAAATACCTAAGTGCTACCTTAAATCTAAATTAATAACTAATAATTACCAAAGAATAAAATACAAAAAGATAAGATATTATTTAAATCAATAGAGTAGCTTTAAGTTAATTACTATATTTCATCATTCTAATCTAATTTCAAATATTACCATTATCTTACCAGCCATACCAAAATATTTCCCTTTTTTACATTTTGCTAAACATATAATAGTTTATGATTCAAATCTATTTCAAAATTATCATCTTAAAAATTATATAGAGAGAAGATAAATCTTTACTAATAACATCTTTAAATTTCAAATTATTAACATAAGTCTAAACTAAAAAATACATTTTTATTCAGTTATCATACAACTATTCAACTCTTTATTCTAAACCTTTAGTCTTTAACTATCAAATTGCATTTGCTAAACATTTATATCCATAAACTATTGATGTTTTCATTGAGTCTTATCTTTTTTAGATGAACTTCTTAATAATTACATCCTTAAACTTTTATAATTTTCCTTATCTTTTATAAAGCAGGTTTATATAAGGTTTATTCCTTTTTATATCCTTTTAAGATATTAATGCAAATAACTCTGATTTTTTACTTAGTCTTTCTTCTAATTTTGTGCTTTAGCTCTAAATCATCTAAATGATTCAATCTTCTAAATCCATTTTTCTTGAAGGGATTTTTGTTAGAAGCAATAGACCTACAGCTAAACCTTATTTTCTGTCCCTTCTAAAGATAAAATATAGAGTATTTCCTGTCAATATAGCCACATTCTATATTATTAGAATATCCAATTGTCACAAGCAAATTATCTTTTCTTTATAAGCTAACTGTTTTAAAGTGGTGGGGGTAATTCTTCTATATCTGCTTCTGTTAAGATTAGTATTCTAGGTGATCTTCTGAAGTGAATCCATATTATCGCTAAGTTGAATGTTCCTTCAAACTCTCTTTTTTATAGGATTGGAATGAAAACTCAATTAAGAGACTAGTAGGCTACTGTAGATTGCTACCCTATAAATCTAAAATAATAATTACTAGCTATATAATCGAAAAACTTTATGATAAAAGTACTTTAATGATTGCTGCTTTTTTAAGTTTCTTAGGATTAATAAAATTTAAATTTAAAGCTAATGGAGTCGGTAAGACTATTAACTTTTAAAAATTACTTCTTGATAATTTATCGCTATAAGTCTTCCTTATCTATCTCCTTGAGCTGCTTTTCTAAATATTACTGAAATTAATTACTTGGTGAGATTTTACCTCTATTAGATACTAATCTTCGTCATTGAAAATATCTCAGTAAATTATTAGTTGTAGCACGTTTCTAGAAGTTAAGAAACAGATATAGTAATAATCAAAGTCTGTTGTAGAGTATTCAAATTTAGTGATGTAGTTTTTTTATACAGTTTGCTAACGATAAGTCCTAAGATCTCATTTTCTACCCTAAGCTTTACAATATTAACTCCACTTTTACATTTCCAGTGTCAGCTAATTCCCTTTTAATTCACCTCTCAATCTAGATTAGCCCTCTATTAAGCTTTATCTTTACCTTTCATATAATTATAGTCTAAATCTCCAGATTTAACTAATAGAAAATTTTATCAATTACCAGCGTTGCTTGGGTAAAATCTACAAACTTTAAGTTTAAATTTACCAAATAGGATGATATGATTAGTTTAGCTACCCGAATCCTAAGCCGAAGCAGCATTTTAATCTATAATATTTCTCAACTAAGTTAAATCAAAATCTAGCTCAGTTTCTTATTTAATCAGACACATTTCCTAGTTATCATTATCCACTTGCGATTATCCAAACCCAATCTAATACTAGTTTATTCAGCTTCTTGCTGGCTTTACAAGATTGCTTTTCTTTATACTATTTTAGCTCCTTCATCGTTCTATCTTCTATGCCGATAGACTTTTAATCCAGTTACTATATCTTAAGAACTTTTTATTACAAGATTTGACTAACAAACGTTTAATTAATTAATATCACTTTAAGATATTAAAGATATCATAGATATAAATAAAGAAAAAGGATAGAACATGATAGATAACTTTATCTATTGCTAGTATGTAACTAGGATATAAATAGAATCAGACGACTGGCAGAGAAATATCTGTTTTAGATGAAAAAACAACACTAATAAGAGTAATAAAATAGACATTTAAAGGAATTAGATTTATACCTCAAACAGATTATATTATTAGTAGATAAAAAGCAAACTTTAACAATAATATATCATATAACTACAACAGCATTATCACAGTTAAAGTTTTAGTTTAAAACAATTTAGATAAGACTAATAATATTAATTAGCTTAAGAGAATTAAAGATAATAGAAGTATAGTATCTAATATATAAGTAGTAACTAGTTATTGCTAATAAAGACAATTTAATAGTTATTATATAATCCTTTATTAAAAATAGTCTCTTTATTACCCTAAGCTTTATTATCTACTATTATCTTTATTCTTTATATCTTACTATTAAGGTTATGTTTTGATATCATTATTATAGCTATTCCTATATGTTTCTTAGGAGAAAGCAAATAAAACATTAAAGCTCTGAGTTTATAAGAGAAGTCTAACTATATTAGTACAGTCTAAGGTATGCATTGAGACTGGAACTTTAAATGTGTCTAGAAGTTATAATAGAATGTTCTATACCTTGTGATTAAGTATTTGCAGCTAGGATTTTTAAAGTGGCTTAGTCACTACAATTTAGTAAGGTATCATAAGAATGAGGTAGCTATTACTTTGATTAAAAGCAGCTAAGTTACTTAAGGTTCAAGGATTAATTATTGAGGAAATGTTGCTGAAACCTAAAATTGGGAATATATATGCAGTTTGAAGAGATTTAGATTATAGAAGAGTAGAGTAATAAATAGCAATTCTGTAAGGAAAGAATAAGAAATAACTAACAAATCAGCATTTATAGTCTTAAAATTTAGCTTCTAGAGGAAAATTCTTCTCAGCAGGAGAAGTTAGAGATAGTCTGGAATTCTTCAGCAGATAAAGTTAAGAACTACAGAAAACATTGATTTGATAATTGAATAATAGTGGTGAATCGAGTGTTAAAATAATGAGTGAGTGTAAAATGATGCATAACTGAATAATAGTGTTTTGAGCATTATGAGTGATTGAAAATAATAATGGTAATGATTTAAAAAGGATTAGTGTTATTATATTTGATTGGTTGAAATAGTAGTAATAAATTGGGTAGTTCATTACACTATAGATAATTATAAAAAGGATAATTAATTTAAAGATATAAAACATTCAAAATATTTATTAGATATCGTCCGTGTGGAAATTTTAATACACGAGAACCATGCTGGAGAGTATGGCAGGCCATTCAATTTTCTGTCCTATCAGCTTTCGATTGTAGTGTATTGAATTACCATGGCAGTGACAGATAACAGAAAATTAGGGTTCGATTCCGGAGATGGAACCTGAGAGACGGCTACCACATCACAACATCAAGGAAGGCAGTAGGCACACAAATTACCCAATCCTGACTGAGAGAGATAGTGACAAGAAATAACGACAACGGGTTTCGTCTCGGTGATTGGAATGATCACAACGTAAAAGCGTTAGCGAGAGCCCACTGGAGAGTAAGTCCTCCAATTTTGTTCTAGAGGTCTTTAAAAATATAGTATACAAGAATTAAGGTTGGTTTTAACCGAAATCCCATCATAAATTTAAGGAAAAAAGCTGAAGTGAGCCTAGATTTTGAAATAGAATAGTTAGCTTGTATATGAAATGTAATGAGTTGCTTATTTGGATGATTTGTTGCTAAAGCGTCTAATTTGGGGCAGAAAATGGTTAATATAGCAAAAGTTGAAAAAGTGTTCATGATAAGCAGATAAAGTGATTTGCTTTTGATAGTTAAAACTTTAAGAACAATGCTGTCAAAGATCTTATCTTTCGATTGATTTGACACCTTGAACTAAATAGATCTAACAAATTATCATCTTAAAGACTAAATTTTTGCTTCCGTGCTTAAATAGTTAATTTATTATAGCAGTTATATCCTGCATGTTCAATCGCTTAAAATTTTGTCTTATTTAATTCTAAGGAGAAAATCTAAAATGTGCTAGGCTAATTTAAGATTAATAGTAGATAACTACGATTAGGTAAAAGCAGCAATTAATAGATTCTTATTTTCCTTCTGTAAGGTTTTTATTTTTTCCAATGTTAGCTCAAATTAATGATTGTGATTAGTTATTAAGCAGGTTTTATATATAAGTTAATTATCTTTAGAACATATTAATTACAATACTATTTGATGCTCTTAACACAAGTTATAAATTTTAGTTTTAATAGTTTTTAGTTAATGTACAAGTTTAGTTTATTTTAACTTAACATCAAGACAGAATATAACATTATTCCTCTTATACATTGCATTTAAACATCACTACCTATACATTACCACTTAGACTATTAATCTCATAAACCCATCATCACATATAGCACAAATCCTTACATTTTGGACATTTTTAATCACTAAATTAATTATAAGAAAATAAATAGCTTTAATTATATCCTTATAATATAGATAATCCATAGACAAGCAATTTATTAAGAGTTTAAATATTATTAAAGAGAATGCTTAATTAAATAATATTTATGACTCTATCATAACGTATTCTATATGCTTTTTGTGGATAACTTTAATCTTTTATGATAGTTTTATTAATATTCAATTAATTTAAAATTCAATTCACAAATTACAAATTAATATCTTACAGAAAAAGCTGCTAGCATTATCTCTGCCAAATGGCATTTTTAGTTTCAGTTCTTATTTCTTATTGAACAATTTCCCTTTTAGATTTCATGCCTTTTATCTAACTAATTTAATTCCAGAGGTTCAATATTTTACTATTTATCTACTTCTTAAATTTATCTTTATCATTTAAATACTCTTTTCTTTTACTCACCCAGCCTTTTTTTTCTTATTTTGTTATTAAAAATTAGCTTACTGAAATGAGATTTTAACACCCTAGATAGCCTTGTTAAACTTAAGTAACTTTTAATGCAGTAATTAACTAACCAAGATCGCATAGTTAGAAGATCCTTCAGTTTGCATATTTTCTATCTTTTATTCCATTTCTGAAAGTAATCTTCTATTTTCATTGATATAATTAGCATTCTTATTACACCTTCTAATTACTAGATATCCAGCAAAAAAATTCTTAGAATAAAATCTATTTAATAAATGCTATAAAAGGCCTATTTAGCTTTCTTTAGTATTTTATTTTAATTAAATTTTAGGAATTTATTCAATAATTGAACGTAAAAGTTTAAAAAATAAAACAGTATTTTATAATATATAAATACCGCCCAAATTTGTTTGACTCTATTTAAAGGTTAAAATCTTTATTTATCCGCCTTTTTCTTTATTTCTCAAGTTTGTTTTGCTTCATAGGTTATAATTCTTTAAAGTACATCAAGATCTTTCTACTATCTAATCTAATCGACATTATTTAAAACTTGATCTACTAGCTCTAAAATATCTTACAGCCCCAGTTTTGAGTTTATCATGAGAATTTTATCTAAATTCAGCTTTATTTTTTTAATTATCTCCCTTCTAAATATAGATCTGTGAATTTTTCATTAGCATTTAAGATCCCTCCCATGTCTTACATGTTTATTGAAGCAAGCAGTTTAAATTTATCTTCCTACATTAAATTTTGAAAGCACTATTATAATTCTCGATGTTTTTCTTAATATTAATAATAGAATCATTTTTCTACTGAGAAATTGCTTACCCACCAAATTTACTATTTCTTCAATTACTCATTTTACAGCCGCAAAAAGAGTAACTTTAAGCTAAAAGTATCATTGATACTTGATGCTTTTTTAATTCATTAATATATATAAAAAATGAACTGTAACCTAATTAAGTTAAGGAATGTTTTCCTTTGATTAGCTACTTCTCTAAATACCTTTTTTAGCTTTTCACTTGTGTTATTTATCAGCTTTTAACTTTTGTCTTCAGGTTGATTTCTTAATTATAAATTTACATCCAATAAGTTTAAGATCTCGTAAATTTCTCATCATTCCATTTTTACTTCGCTTTTTTTAGATTTGCTTATATTTTCTTTAAAACTTTATCTCTTTTGGATCTTGACTCTCAATCTTGATATTCTTTGCCTTTCTTAATCTAGATTTTGGTTATACTTATTAGGCCTCTTTATATACTTCTTTCTTTATTAAATAAAACAAATTCTAGGATTTATGTATGACTTAATATAAAACCTCCTCATTATTTATTTTCCTTTTCATTTAATCCTTTTTTAATTTCCTTCATTTAAAAACAATATAATAAATTGATAATTTTAGCTTAATTAAGAAGACAAATCTAAGTATCTAGTTTAGTAAGATAGTTAGATATAAAAGGATAACCATAAGTATAATAAAGAAAAGTGATTTAATAAAATATACTATCAATGATACTTTACTGTAGCATATCAAATGCTAAGCAGTTTAGATCTTTAGTTTATATTTGATAGAAATGAAGCTACCCAATATTTAAATATCAAAATATAATTAAAAATAATAACAAAAAGAGATATAGGAGCATGCGTTACACTATAGAGTGTAACTACAAGTCATCCACTCATTAATTAAAACTAAGAAAAGATCAAGTAGAAAAATTAGATTTAAATACAGAAACTTATTCTTATAGAAGCCTTAAGAATAGAAGGTCTATTAAGCTAAACAACACTATAGAAGAAGTTTCTAAACATATTTCCTAAGCAATTTTCATTCTAATATTCGAAATATAAAGCGGAATTAACTTTATTTCTCTGTAGCTAGCTAGTTAGGAAGTAGAAAGATTATCTTAATTAGTTACTTATTTTAGAGACTGTACTATCAGTCAGCATATACGTCAGCAGTAATTTAAAATTGCACAAGGATACATAATTAGTCCAGCATCTTCTCATAAGCTTGACTTTGAGTCTTTAAGCTTAGTTTTAGTTACTTACATTTAATATTTGGAAAATGCTTTGGTAATAAAGCAGTTATTATTATAATTAAGATAAACTTTACTTTATTCAGCTTTAAAGCTGCTTAGTCTAGTCCCTAATTCCTTAATTTTCTTTTAATATCCCAATCATTTTATCATATTGCTAAGTTAGATCTTTTCATTAGTAAGTAAACTGGTTGATTTATTATTAGCGAAAGTCTTAAGATATTAAAGATACCAAGAAGAATAATTAGTAATAAGATCAAGCAGCCAACATAGTTTGTTATAGCTTAAGCCAAGGATCTTATTAATAGATATAAAGCAAATAGCTCAGAAGGAAGATTTATAGAAGGACTAAAAAGAATAATGAAATTATATATTAAAGAAGCATTATGAAATCCATACTCAGCTAAGAATTTATATTAAACATAATAAGAGAGAAAGGCAGATTCATCTTAACATTGCAAGATTTGACGTTCATTAGAGAAAAATCTACCTTTATATTATTTAAGTTCAGCTACTAAGAGAAAGAATATAGATCAAAATAGTAAATAATAAAGAAGAAAATTAGATATTAAGAAGTAGAATGATTTGCGTTAATAACTTAGTATTAGTTTTAGTATTATAATATAGTAAATTTAATACTCTTATAAAAATAGATTTATTAAAAGAATTATTTTAAGATATCAGTTTAATTTAATTTTTATAAAGTTATAAATTACTGTTTTGCTAAAATTAACTTTAATATCTAAGAGATTACATTAAGCCTTAGCGTTAAAATTAATTATGAGTTATAGCAAAAGGCTTTTTCAAAACTGTTTATTTTACCAGCTTTCTTACTTCTACTTTTAATTAATATAATAGAAGGATCCATGAATAATAGATACCCATTCCTTCTTTTTTACTTCAAAGTGATACTTCATAAATAAATTTTAGCTCACTATCTAATTACCAACTGAGTAAGGTGTTTTTTTTCTACTTTATTTGAATGTATTAGAATTAGCTTTCTTCTTCTATAATTATAAATAACCCTATCTTCAATTCTTGATAGTCTAATCTTACTATCTTATTTAGATTCTTTAGCTAGACAACTTTCAATAGCATTAATATATTCTTTTAATTCCTTTATAGCGAAGTCATTATATACAACAATTAACTTAACCTAAATAGGATTTAGAAATATATTCTAATAGTTTTAGCAATTTAATATTGCATCTCTTAAACTTACTCTAAACTGCTGAGATTGTACAATATTAACCTTTGTTCTTTAAATTTGTCTCCACTAATTCTACTTAATTTAGTTTCTATTAGATTAATTTTTTATGCTTATCTTGTTACTAACCTTACTTGCAACTCCTAGTCTTGATATCTCTTATCATGATCGTATCTTCGTCCTATATAATATCTGGAACACTACGGAAGCTATTTACCACACTTAATTAACCTAAAACTATTTTTTGTCTTATTTACGTATATCCTGCTTCTCCCTTCCAAAAACCTCTATTATATTTTTGAACTAAAATATAGCGCCCAAAGCTTAAATCTAATAGCAACTAAAATTAAAGCTAAGCTAAAATGAAATAATAAGCTTTATTACTTTAAATTTGAACAATAGATTAGAAAGGAAAGTAAGATAGTAATTTATAATAGATAGGATAAATATATGAGTGACTGCTAAGAGAAGATATATATGACTTAGCTTCTTAAACATATTAGCAATATAAACTTTAAATTAAAAATCAAGAACCAACACTATAGAACAAAATAAAAGGAATAGCAGCCTTTTCTTATTATAAGCCTTATAAAGTGTCAAGCAAATATTTTATAATTAAATATAGTTAAATTAAATAGACTTAAAAAAGGCTAAAATAGGAATTATTTTTTAATATCATAACAGATATTAAAAGAAGAGTGCTGATCTAATAAAGTTTAAAAGTAAGTTTGAAGCTACTCTGTATTGATTTTACTTGAAAGAGAAAAGAAATTATCTTAACTTAATATAAACTGCATGAAAAAAGAAAAAATAAGCAAATTGAAGGAAGATTCATAGATAAGCCTTAATCCAGAGGCAAGTAAATTAGCAGCTTAAGATTAAAATTAAATTAAAATAATTTAAGAATAACTAACAGACCTAAGAGGGTAAGTTTTCTTATTTAGGATTATTTTTTAAACCAAACATCTAGAATTATCTTCAGTCTAGATTAGAACTAAGATCAGTTTGTTCAGATTAATAAAATTTAATAAAATCATAGAAAATAAATAAGTTCGCTAAGTGAGCACTGGGACAGTTTTCAAAATTTTTTTACCAAAAGAAGATATTTTCGTTAAAATTTAAAAGCAGGAATATATAAAAGGGAAAAGAAGCCAAGAAAATTAATTACAGATCTGTAATAAATATGAGAATATGGAAAAATTATAAATTGATGAAAGAACAAGAAAAATCTGAAGTTATAGAAAGAACTAAAAAATTAAGACACTTAAAAAATCCTTTATAAGAACTTAAATCTATTATATTCCAAGAAAACAAACAATTCAATTTTTAGAGACAGTGAATATCCTTATTTCAAGATAATAAACTTTTATTAACTAACCAATTATCAAAGTTGTTTATTCCTTAATCAATTAACAAATCAGATTAAAATAGTTTTATATTAATTAACTTCAAAAAATAGATGATTGTTGCTATAAAATATATTACCATTTTGTCTTTGTAATATCATCAACTATTGTAACTACATTTTTTCTATGAATCTACTATGATCTAAGCCATAAAACCCTTGAAAGCTTAATTTCTTATCCCTTTATTTTTAACTCCTTAGGGATCTCTTTTTCCATCATAGAAGTAATATCTTTTGGTAAAATAATGGTCAAAATAGATATATTATAAAGGCTTATTATATTAGAACACTCAGCTAATATAATAAAAGAACTATGCTAAATTCTCTTTTAACCTAGTAAACTAAATTAATTCTATATATAGCATTCTAAAAAGACAGTTTAAAATAAAGAGATATTTAACTGTCTTAAGTAAAAGAATATCAAATCTCTCTTTACTTAACTCTCTTTAATCTCTCAGATTTTCTCCTTTATCATCTTTTTAAATCTATTCTATAGTACTACTAGATATGACTTTTACGTTTGGAGGATAATTGAATATAGAAAAAAGCTTTTAAAATATAGATTATATTTGTTTTAATGATAAAGTAATTAATAAAATAATAATAATCATTAACATTTAAATTATCAAAACAAGCATCCAGAGTTTCAGTAGTTTATGTATACATTTAACACTTATAAAAAAACGCTAACTAATTTCTATAATTTAAGACTATTTATCTAATACCTAGATTAGTCATTTCCTATTTTTCTTAGATTTTATCTAAAAATAAATCCAAAATAATTATTATTATCAATAAGACTGCATTAGAACGGCTAAGCTCTTTAAATATTATTTATTTTATTTATCTTTTAATGGAAACTATTTGGAAATTCTGTTAATCAGTATGAGCAAATAAATCAAACATGAGTAATTCATTTATAGTAAAGATATGTTTTAAAGTCACTACCAGAGTGGATAGTTGTCTGGATACATTTTATCTGATTTTAGATGCAACTTGGAATCTTCCTTAAGTTTAGAAGTAAAATTAAATAGAACTAGGCTATTATTAAATTTCTTTAGAAGTATATTTTCTAAGTAGTTAAGATACAATTCATTTGAATGCTTACAAAATTATATTAATATGGTTCTGCAAAAGTAAGAGGTCCTCCTAATCTTTCTTAATATACATCAGAATTTTTATGCATTTTTATTAGTTAGAAAATGTTCGAAGGAAGAACGAAATTCTTAGAATTAGATGCTAAATTTAAGAGAATGAAGGAAATTAAAAATATATAATATATTCTGCGTATGAGTTGCCTTACCTTATTGTACTTCCTTTTCTATTTTATTTAGATTTTTGTGTTTTAAACTGAAAGCTAGATTTACTTATATTTGATGGAATTATATAGTGGTGATTGAGTGTATTCAACTAGCTTTATTTATGAGAGAGACTTAATTTTAAGGAGTTAATTATAGCGTTGGAAATAAAACTTGCTATAGAATAGTCGGCCTTGCTGATTGTCAATCTAGATATTCCCAACTATATTTATAGTTTCTACATATTAGTATCAGATATAAAAATACAGCTGAGAAGAGAAGATAGACTTAGATTCTAAATAATAAGACCCAGATAGCATAATTAGCTTCTAATTTATCAAGCAATATGCATAAAATCACCGTCTTATATAAATTAACCTTAAATATTATAATTATTAAATCTTTCTCCATTCTATCGCTCTCATATGCAAATTCCCTCTGAGCACCTTAGCAACTCTTCTTTATTAATTAACTCAAAATTAAAAGAAGGAAAAGGAAGCAAATAAAAGCAAAGGTCTTTAAAGTGAGCTTATATAATCTGTTAGATTAGAATATGAGATTGGTATCTTTTAGGGGATTTTACTTTTATTATCCTCTTGCTTTAGACATTCAACTATGAAGTAAATTTAGACATTTCTAAGTATCGTTTAGGATTGAAAATATTTAATTGATGAGCATAAATAAGATATAAACATAGAATTGAGATATAGCTAATAATGCATAAATGGTGAAAGTAAAGTTAATACTTTTTGGAATTTAAAGTCCTTTTAATAGATATATTATGAGTAAGTGATTAATTAGAGAATACAATAACTTGATATTAAAACTAATGATTAGTATTGAAGAAGATTGATGATAGAGTATTCTTAAATGACTAAGATATGATAAAACGGTGCTATTTAAAATAATTCTTAATCATTGAAAGATTTATCTTATATAAAAGAGACATCAAAAACTTTTAACATGCTAATGAGACTTAAATATACTGTGGTAACCAAATAAAAGAAAGTAATTATTAACCAGCCACTACTTAAACTTCTTATCTCCTCTCATTATAATAATATAATGTTATTGCAATAAACTTCATAACTATAAACTTAAAATCCTAGAAAGTCCTCAACATTTAATTTAGAGTAAAAAAGTGATAATATCTGTATACTTCGGCTTTCTACAGTTATAATCAATACTCATATAATTTAAATATGACAATCATATGATTTTTGATATTCAGCAGATTGATATAAAAAACTAAATATAGTTGATAGTACAATAGTTGGTAATGTTAATAATAGTCAATTTATTTATGTTAGGAAGGTAAAAATAGTCTTTATTGGAAAATCTAAGATTTATTTTTTAAGTAAGAGTGCTTAAATGAAACGAAATTAGATAAGGAATTAATAAAAGAATAAAAAGACTTTTCAATACCATCATAACGAGAAAATTATAAGAGAAGAATAAATAGATTAAATATCTAAAATTTATAAGAGACTGCAGAAGTAGATATGATCTACTAATCTCAGCTAATCTCATATTCTTTATCTTATAAAAAAGAATAGTTAAGTTAGAAGAAAGTAAGGAAAAAATTTTGCTACAATTAAGGGAGATTATAGTAAGGAATGATAGTGAATTAGTGAATCAGTATTGATTTTTTTTATTTTAAATTTAAGAACGAATTACTAGTATCGATAGAGTAACCATTTTTATAATAAATAAGAGTCATAAAGAGTAACTCAATTTTGCTATTATCATAGAAGCATTAAGGAATAAGAAAAACAATGCTAAGTGGGAAAAACTTAATCCATGTTATTAAGGATAAAGGACTAAAGAAAAAACACAATAAATCTATTATCTTTAGAGCGAAACAAATAATTATCATTATTAAGATTTCTTAATCCTAGAGCCAACTTTCAAAAAATAATAGAATCTAAGCCAGTCATTTGGTTAAAAATAAGAATAATATCTGTCAAGATTTAAATTAAAAGGTCACTTAATCTATTTTAATTATCTAGGATATCATTTCAAAACTTGACTACAATATAATATCACTAAAAGGAAGTTTTATCTTCTTCTATTCGCTGATATTTATCTTCAGAAAGTAAAAATAATTAAAGATAAAAATGTATATATCATCGCATTTCTATCTTTAATTTCCTTTATTCTAGCTTTAAATTTTTTTCTACTATCAAAAACGTAATGAAGGTAACTATTTTAATTTCCATCCATATATGGTCACCTTAAATAATCTTTAGTTCTCACAATAGTCTCAAACTATTTATATCTATGCATTAAAAATATTCTCCGTATGATAAACTTTAAGCATAAATATTCTTAGCTACATGCATATTCCCACATAAAACTATAAACAATTACCTGCGATAAATAGATATTTATAATATGTTACTAAGTATTATGTAATAGAGGTAGAGGCTAAATGAAGGTATTATTATCTCAATATTTTATGGCTCAATTTTTGTGAATTATTAAGCTATAGATGAGGAAGCCTTAAGTGCAGATGGGAATTTATAAAACTGAAGTATTATATAGTTGATTATAGTTTAACAGGCTTTATCTACTAAGACCATAATAAATTACTCTAAATAAAGTCACCAATATAATATAATTGCTTTTGCTTGATCATCAAATATCAAGTTCCATTTAATAACTTAAAAGTTCTTAATACAATAAATAAAAATAACAGTATAAGAGCTTACAGATAATGAACTTATATATTTTAGTGGATTTCAATGAAAGAAGAATCAAATCTTAACAATGGTAAATTTAAAATAGAGCATATCGTTAAGATTTTTTACTGAATCTTATGCAAAAACTTTTAGAGCTTTGTATACATATAATAAGTATGATATTTGAGGATTTATTAGTAAGATATATAAAAATCATTTTATGATTTATTATCAATTTACTTAGTCTAATAATATTAATAATTTTGCATGTTCAACTAATAATATTTTTTATCCTTTTAATATCGTTAAGCTATAATATATTTAAAATAGCTTAAGCTAGATTTATAAACTCATCAACGAGCCAGTTTTTCCTTTGTTCTTATCTCAGCTAATAGCTAGATGAACTCTGTCATTATATTCATACCAAATCTTTAAAGTTAAAGTTTACTTTTGTTTAGACCATATTTGTACGTATCTTGAAGTATTTGGTTAGGATTTTTGTATATTTAAACGTAAAATTATTTTTGATAAGTTCTCTTAAATTTTAAAGTCCTCAACAGTTAACTTTTGCTAAATCTCTTTTAAAAGAGCCTCTATAAGGTTACAAGGGTTTCAAGAAGTTATTTATGTTATTTAATTCTTTATGAATAAACTTCATTTGGATTATGATGATAAAAAGTTTCTTATCTTGCAAGAATTTTATCTGGATCAGCTGATTAATTAAGATTGATATTCCTAAGATACTTGCTTTGAAATGTTTGCATATTACGTGATGTCCTCTTGAAATATCGTGATAGCTATTTAAACTACTCTATAGAGTTTAAATCCAGTTTCTTCTATTTAGAAGCTTATATTAATCTTTATATTTACTGAATAAAGATTTCTTAAGTCGGATTCTTTCCTTTTAGAGTTGTAATAAGATAGATAGTTTCATTTTTAGATCAGAAAGCCATTTAAGACTCTAAGCAGTATTTTTTTTAAGTACTCTACTCTTATCAAATTCATAAATTAGAGGGTACTTGAAAAAATTCCTTAAAGGAAGCTAATGTATTTGCTTGCTAAGCTGATCAGAATTTTTATTAATCTAGTTTAGTTTATAAGAAAGAAGCTGGGAACATTTTTAGCTTTTAAGTTAACAAAAATATTCCTTTTAAGTTTTTTAATTCTTTTTAGCTTGAGTTGCTTTCAGTAAAAACAGGTCTATCTTCTTTTTCTTAGTTGTTAGACTTAAGTATTTAGTCCATATTGTCTTTAAGTCTAATTAGTACCTACTAATCTAAACAAGTTTTTACCTAAAGTTTTTATTTTCTAAGTTATCTTTTACTAATTCTCAATAAGCTGCTTTTTTATTCTTAGTAAAAGAATATTATCCAAAACTATCTAATATGAAGATCTTATTTCATACCTAAATGGTATGAAATAAAGGTGATAATGATTACATAGAATCTTTTTGCTTATAATTGAAATATCTTTAAAGAGTAAAATTGATAATTTATATGCTAGCTTTTTGGTATGAAGAATAAATGGTAAAATTTAAGTTTCTTATATCTGCTTTTCATGCATTTGTCTAAACAGTTAGACTACCTAGAATTAATACTATCCAATTCCAATTATAATTTCTAAGCTTACTTTTCTCTATTAAACTTGTTATCTAAATTTTATATATTACTTCCTGTATTTAATTTCTTAATTAAATGATTACCTATATATAATAATCTGTTCAGTTTATTTCAATTAAGAAACTATATCCAATCTTATAAGTCACCAATTCCTTCATTCTTACTACTTTTTTCTTAACTGCTACCATATCTAAAACAATATGTCAGCTCTCCTATCATTTATTTCAATCATACTTCCTCACTAAGTAACTCAAACCTTTTTTATTTCTCACTGTATACTTAATCTCTAGGCAGCATTAAAGCAGTCTAAAATAAGTATAATCTTTAAAAGCAATAATATATTAAGTAATATTTGGTTAACTCTTTAAAAATAAATGCCAGCAACTAAATGTGAATATATGAAGAACAAATTAAATAAGAGCTTAGAACTACTAGAAAATCGGAATGTGGCTGTATAATCTGTGGAACATCCTTGGAATCCATTTATAACATCAAAAATCATTTTATATGTAACAAACACAAAATCCCTTTATAAAGACCAATCGAGGCACTATAGACCATTAATTTAGCTATCTAATAAGAAAAGATATTTCACCTTTAGGACATCTGCTAGATACTCAAATAATAGTAATACATTTTTAGTGTCTTAAGGCATATTATAAATAAATTTAATGGGATTAACTAGGTAGATAAATATTTAAATATGCTAATTTTATATACTCATAAAAAGGATAATCAATATTTTTACTAAGCCTCTATGCTTGGCAGAACATTCGCTTAGTAAGTGAAAGGTCCGTGGTTCGAGCTCGCTTGGAAGCTTTTTTATAATAAAAATGGTAAAATATGTGAATATAGAACAACATTTATTCAATATAAAAGGACAAGAAGGGAGCCGAACCCTCGACCTCTGGATCTGCTTATTTCAAGTTAAAAGTATCTAACTCAAAGTTAATTATCTTACCTTCTAAGAAAACAACCATTTTGGTCTTTTTGAAGAATAGCTGCTTTATATGTTTAAAGCACAATTGAGTTTATATAGTTAGAGTAAACTGTAGTGGGTAAATAAGCAAATATAGAATATTTCTGATTAAAGTATTTTGTAATAAATTATTTAGTAATGATAGACATCTTAAATTTGAGGATTATACTTTCTTAAATAAACTTAATACTTTGATAGTAAGAGTGAGTTATTAAACTACTTAGTTATTCGCCCATCTGAAACTAAAAGTTACAGATTAAAAAATTTTAACTACCTTTGTTATAACTTGACATACAAGCTAAATGAAACTCTAATAGTTTTTATTGAAATGCTGGATCTAAATTACTACTTCTAACTCTAAGTTATTAAGATATGATTCATAATGAAATCTATCTAAAGCAAATTAAAATAATAATTATAAAGAAATATTATTTAAATTAGAAGAATTTGCTTAATTTTCTATATGCTAGTATTTAGTAACTTAGTAAGATATCTTTATTTTCTTCTTTATTTACCAATGTTTTTTCTTTCTGCTGAACTTAGTTCTTTATTGGAAGGATTTTTTTTAATGTATTTAAACTGGATATTTTTTCAGCGTTATTTGTATAATAATTAGAATTTTTTAATGATCAAGTTAATTTTTCCTTCTCTAAATAAATAAATATACTTCAGTTTAAGATGGCAACATGGTAAATTCAGTTATTTAGTTGTTTAAGGTTTTATTTTATGTGTTTCTTTTAAAATGTTTAAGCTTTTTAAGAAATTCTCTTATTTGCTTGCAAAAATAAGAATTAACAGTTCAATTTAGTTTAGAATGATTTAATTGTTTCAGCTCTTCTTCAATGCTTCTTGAATTACGGTTGAACTTTGATTTGGCTATTAAATATTAGGAATTTTGAAGATTATGGTAAATTTTATTTTCAACATAATCCTCTATTAGGTATAATTATCTAAAGAAATATAAAATTAATAAACAATTAATAGATCTGAATGATCTAAAAATTTATAGATATCTTTCCAAATAATCTTAAGTAAATCTAATTTAATAGCAATTTTAATATATTTTTAAATAATATTTGATTCCATAGAGAATAGATTATTATTAGATTAACTGTAAAGAATTAAGTTACCTTTGGGATTAATATAAGCATTTAAATCAATCTACAAAAACCTTAGTTCACTATTTATTTAGAATTTTAGTC
Source organism: Loxodes magnus (assembly GCA_946699065.1). Lineage (NCBI taxonomy): Eukaryota > Ciliophora > Karyorelictea > Loxodida > Loxodidae > Loxodes > Loxodes magnus. Next base: position 4,594 of record CAMPDV010001968.1, on the reverse strand, counting down.
TATTTTAATATAACAATGGAATTAAGCAGAGAAGCTCACAATACATATGATAGCCCCCTTTGCATATGAGGGAATTATGATATTTTCGACCGTATAATGGAATGTATTTAGTGATTAGGTATAAGGAAATGACTATAGTATAAAATTGGGAGTTTTGGAATAAAAAATTTGATTCTTAATGATAGAGTCTATATAAACGCATTTCCTAAAAGTTAAGAATTATAGGTAGAATTACAAATAAAAATATTTCACAGATTAATACTTGATTGATGAATGGAGTTATTTAAAATAGATATTAATGAATAATCAGAAGATGTTTAGATAAGAAATGCGAAGAGGAAGTGATTGACTAAACTTTATAAATTTAAATGTCTTTAATTGAAAGAAAAATTCTGATAATTAAAGATGTAAAAAAATATTTTTAGTTTAAATTTAAATTATTTAATAGCAATACACATAAATCTGAAAGATAAGCTATAAAAGTAATGGAGATTGATATTAGAGCTTTTTTAAAAAATGTATTATTATAATTTAAAAAAATTGAAAAATATATATTAAGTAGCTAAGATAATTGTAAAAATTAAATATATTATAGTTACTAGAAAGAAATAAAACACATAGATTCATATCAATTATAAAAATTAAAAAAGTAGCGAACTAGCAAAAATATTCTTTTATTATATTAAAAAATTAAATAAAGAAGTAGTTAATAAATTATTTATTTTTAGAGTTTGAAGACAACCTGGCTTTAGCCGTGCTGTGTTTTCTGAACGTCTTTAACAAAGAAGGAAAAATTAAAATAAAGAAATTTTTGCTTTGAGTAAATATTGATAAGATTATATGCTTAAAATAGCTATCTTTAATTACAAAATTTAATTTCTAAAATCTGGTTTCTTTCCGAAAATATTCTATCAATACTAAGATTTCAAACATAAATAAACTTTAAATGCTTATAAGACATAAACTATGCCTCATTGAAATTAATAATTTTTAGAAACTATTGAATTTATAAAAACATAGTAAAGATAATATTTTTTAATTTACTATTAGAAATGTAAAAGAATGAAAGTAAATATTAACTTATATATAGTAAATTTTTAAATTAATTAAATAATAATTAACTAATAGTCTAATTAAAACATTATATTTTATAAGAATATTTGTTATAAAATTATTACTAATAAGCATGTTTTACATAAATAGCATTATATTTCATATGGTATTTGCTAACCTATTCACTTAAAATATTCTAAAACAGTAAATTTGCATTTTTAATTTAATTTTCTTTAAATTAAATTTCTATTGAAATGTTTAAAATATTGATTATAAAAAATAAAACTACATTACTTTAAAATTTATTAAGATATAGCATTTAAATAATGTTTTTTGAAAGCATAAATCTATAAGTATTAATGTTTTATATGACCAGTTTATAAAGCTTTTTATAAAAATAATAAAATATTGTAATATCATTATACCAATAATATTAATACAGCTAAATTTAATTATTCATCATAGATTCATATAGCCTTAACATACTTTGTAGTTTAATCATTCCTTTATAAAAGTTACTTCTCTAAGTTATATAAGAAGAATGCTAAAAGATAATAGTAATAGAGTTGAAAATCTTAATTTAAATGTTAAAACTGTAATGCTTTTTCCTTAAATAATGATAATTTAATATATATCTGCTATAAACAGTTTATTTAATTAAATTTACTAAAATAATAGTTTTATTAATTAATAAATATAATAAGAATATAATTAAAAATACTATAATATTTTACTAATTTATCAAAAAACTACCTAAATTAATGCATTATTCATTAATATACCTTTCTATGAAAATTAAAGGTTTACAAATATTTAAGATACTTATTATTTTAATATATTTAAAAATTATTACTAAAATTAAGCAACTTCATAGATTGCAAGATAGATAATAAGTAAGAATTTTAGAATGTTAAAAAAGAAAAAAAACTTTTTGGAAATTGACAATTAGTTCGAACATGTTTTCGTAAATCAAACACGAAAAAATAATTTCTTCTTTGCAACTTAGTGTAAAGATTTACAAAAAAAATATGCACGAAATCATTTAGACAATAATTAAAAAATAAAAGAAATACAGAAAAAGTTTTTAGTATAAGTAAAATTAAAATTAAGAAAACTTTAGCTTAGTTTAAATTTAGGCAATTGGATAAATTATTGCTAAGTTTAAAAAGATTAGTATTTTCTTTTAATCTTTAATTGATGAATTATAAAATTATTATTTGTATCTATTCATAAATATTTAAGAATTTGTATAATAATCTAAATAAAATGGTAAAAAATATTAATAATTATAAATGGTTGTAAGTTTATTTATATTTATAATGTATTTCTATATTTGCTTATTTTTAGTTGTTCTTTTAGCTACAAAATATTTATTAATGTAACTATTATTCAATTTAATAATATCTGAAGATTCTATAATTTTAATAGATTTTAAGATTATCATAAATAGTAAAATGATAATACTAAAATTAGTATGCTTAATTTTTGAATATGATATATAGATTCAAATTTTTCTGACACTTTAATAAAAAATAACTAATTGCTTTTTGTTCAGTTAGAAAATTATCAGAATAATTATATTTTTAAACTTTAACCGTAAAATGTAATTTTTATCTATTAGTTATAATAAAAAATTAGCATAACAAAATAAAATAATTTGAATATAAAATTACTAACTAATTAAATTTTATTTTGCTATTTAATTTTTACAAAATTAACGATAAATTATAATCAGAAATTAAATTTAAAAATTTAAAAGAATATTATTATTGGAATTAGGAAATAACTTATGAATAGTAAAGATAAACAATATTTTAAGATTTAAATCTTTAAAATATAAAAAACTCTCAATCAATTTCGTTTTTATTTTATATCTAATATTTTGTCTATAAAGAGAAAAACAACTGAGGATTCATTAAATGTTAATTTATTTAAAAATTGTTTAAATGCTGAAACAAGGTTGAGTAAATTTTTAGCTTAATAAAACTAATGATATAATCACAATAAAGGAATGTTAAATTATATAAATTCTTCAAAGCAATAAGTAAGATGAATATAAAAGATAGAAGATATAAAGAAAAATTCTAAAATATATAATAGAAAACAGGAAAAAAGTTTAAATATTTATTTATGTTTATATTTTATAAACATATTAGCTAAAAATAGAAAATGTTTTAAACAAATAAATAATAAAAATGTTATAAAATAAACTTTATTAGCTTAAACAATATAAAAAGTAATGATCATAATAGTATATGTATGAAGAAACTCTTTTGCTAACTAATTTTTTAATATTATGAACTAAAGAAGCTCGGTATTTACTTTAAAAAGTTTTTAATTGTTATTTACTAAAATTAGATTACTTAAAACATTAATTTTTCTCTTTTATTCGCTTAAAAATTATTTATTTTAAGAATCTATTTATCTTTTATTATGCTTAACCTTAATAATCGATCTTATCAACATCTTTTCCAAAAGATAATTTAGATCTGTAAGCAAGCTTGTTTCAAATTAATTGTATGCCCTTTCAATTTGTTCCCTATTTTGGATATCTTTATGAAATCTTTATAATTTTTGAATATCATATTAATATTCATTCCTATCTGATATATATGATATTCTAAAATATTTTTACTTAAATAGCTTCTGATTAGATAAGAATAGTATGATATTTTAGTAAATTCTATAAATCATAAAAATATTTAGAAATAGAGTTTCAAAAATGTATGTTAATTAGATTATATAGCTTCTAATTCTATTTCTTTTGATGTATTTTAATTTATATATTTTTTACTCTTTAATGCTGAATTTAGAATATTTTTATAAAGGAAACTTCCTATAGATTACTACTTTCTTCTGAAAATAGCTAAATTTTTAATAAATTCTATTTTGAATAATTATTTCTTTTAATTTAAATAATTTATAATAATAGCAATATTTTATTTTAGGTATATTCAATTTATATTTTTAATAACTATCTATTGCTATAATTGCATAACTTTTAATTATTATTATTCTTATTTATTGATACTATATTTTTTGCTTATAATATCTTTCCAATATAAGATAGCATATAATTTATATTTCTTTGGAAGATTTTAAATGAATAGAGCAATCTTAAAATAGTAATAGCAAATAGGTATTAAAATAAATAAGGGTTAAGAATGTTAATATTTATAATCTAAATGATTAATTTTAGTTACTAAATAATTATAAAATTAGAAATATAAAAATGTATATTGAATAAAAGCATTCTTTATTTCAAATTACATTTGTAAGACATAAATTTAAATCTAATTAATTTAAGTTGTCATATTACCATTAATCACTAAATATAATATTTTATTTTATAAAATTTACTTTTTATCTGTTATAAGTAAACTTAATTCTTTATATTATTGTTTAAATCAAAGTTCTTTTACTTATTTTTAAATTAAACTTAAAATCTAAAGACAATTATTTTCTATAATTTATTGCTTAATAGTTTTTCCTTCCATTAAGATGATGTTAAAATATTTTAATCTTTTTACTAGATTTTTAA